>JZKD02S1668531.1:101389-120904 GCA_000966675.3 Picea glauca
AGACCTTACTGCCTTCAATCTTTTTCCTGTTTGATTCTCAGTCAGAGCCTTAAACACTTTGAATTTTTCAAATGCTTCAGATTTTTCCTTCAAAAAGGCAACCCATGTTAGTCTATAATAATCATAAATCATCAACATAAAATAGTTTTATTTTCCTGTACCTTCTTTCCTTGATGGTCCACATAAATCCATATGAACTAACTGGAGAGGTTTTTTCTGTTGAAGGAAATTTTTTAGATTTGAACTTTGTCCTAGTAACCTTTCCTATTTGGCAAGGTTTACAAACATAATCATATGGATTTGATATATTTGGAAGATATTTTACCGCCCCACTATTTCTAAGCTTGATTATATGATCAAAATTTAGGTGTCCAAGTATCATATGCCATAGCCAACTTTCATCATACTTGCTTAAGTGGTATTCTTCTTTTTCTTCTTTTAACACATAGACATTGTTTTATGTTCTTATGCCTTTTGCAATCAGCTGTCCTGAATTCACAGATTTTATTCTACAATCTTCAGAAGTAAAAACAACCTCACATCCTTGGTCACAGACTTGACTAACACTAAGCAGATTATGTTTCATAAAATATACAAACAACACATCTTGAGCTTTTCCTTTGCCATTACTCAGACTTACCATTCCTTTACCTTTTATTTTTCCTGGTGCATCGTTTCCAAAAGTTACATTCCCTGATTTTCTTTCACTTAGAGTTAGAAACTTACTTTTGTCTCCAGTCATATGTTTGGAACATCCATTCTCAATATACCAGGGATTCTTTTGTCTTTGGGCTGATAACACTAATCCACATTGGTCATCTTCTTTCTTCTTCCAAACCTTGAAATTTTCAGCAGCAAGATTCAAATCTGGCTTATAGTTCCTTAAGCGACAGTCTGCAGCTTTATGTCCATAATTATGGTAGGTGTAACATTATGGTTCACTGAATAATAGATCATAACGATTGTTATGCTCATAATTGTTGTTATGCTTAACCTGCGTCTTTTTCCTAGCCATCACATGATTTGTAGTCTGTGGTTGTTTGTCACTTGGTTGTCTCAATCTTTGTTGTGGCAGATAATTACTCCTTGAGTATCTTGATTGCTCATATCTAAATCTTAAAGAACAATTTACAGCTTTGTGACCAAAGTTAGAACAGAAAAAACAATATCCATAGAAAAATCCTTTGTACCTGGAAAATGGTTGTCTTCTTTGAACGAATCGATTTCTTCCATGCTAATGATTTATTTGACCAGAGGATGTGTTTGTGTTATTTATTTGATCTACAGATTCGGTTCTAGTACTTTTTCTTTCATTCCTTCTTGACGACTGATTATCTTTCTCTGTTTCTGCAGAGTGGTTGTTGTCAATGATTGTAGATTTGACAAATTTGATGGATTCTGTGTTACTTGGTTGATCACTACTTGATCCTTCTTCATAACCCAAGCCATATTTCAACTTTGGATTCCTTTTTTTATTTAGAATGGAGGTTAATCCTTCTAAGGCTTTAATACTTGACAAATTTTGGTGATACAATGCCTTAAACTTCTCCATCTCTTTTCTGGTTTTTACTATCTCTTCTTCTAAGGCTTCACATCTCTCTTTCTTCTATGATAACTATTGTTTCAGAATGTCCTTTATTTTCTTTGCCTCTTCTAACTCCACTTTTAGTAAGGCAAAGTCTTCATCGGGTTTTTATCATTTATTTTAAATTGCATCAACAACTATTTTTGTTTTCTCTTCTTACATCTGAGTCTGTCAATTTCTTCCAAAGCATTGATTAATTCACCTTCCATATCCACCACAGCTTCTTCGTCATCCATTTCACCTCATGAATGTTCATCATCAATATCTCCCATATCCATAAGAATAAACTCATTCACTTTGTCTTAACAGGATGAATCAATATCTATGTCTTCTGAGGAGTCATCATTGTTTGCACACAAACTTTTCTTTTTACTACATTTCTTAAATTTGTATTTCTTTTCATCATCAAAGTTCTGGTCCTTTTGGTCCTTTTTCTTGTGAGGACACTTAGATGCAAAATGACCTATTTTACCACAGTTAAAGCGTTTGAAGGGTAGCTTGCCTTGGTATTTGCTTGATCCTTTCTTTAACCTTCTCACAAATTTTGCCTCAATATCATCTAGTTCTGAATTAGTATTCTTGTTTTCTTTAAAAGATGCTTCTCTAGTAATGGATTTATCTTTGCTAATTCTCATTTCATATGCAGTTAGAGTTCCTAGGATTTTATCAATGGACAGAGTTTTAAGATCATTTAGTTCTACTATTGCAGAGACTTTTGGATTAAATTTATCAAGCAGAGATCTTAAAATCTTTTGAACTAAAAATGATTCTTCAATCTTCTCACCAAGACCCTTCATGGCATTCACAAGCTAACTAAAAAAATACTTGCTAATTGTTTCATCTTCATTCATCTTTAGTTGTTCAAATTTCAATCTATATGTTTGAAGTTTGGCATCTTTTACTTTCTCATTTCCTTCATAACTGCTAATAAGTTTATCCCACGTTGCTTTGGCAGAATCAAGATGCATCACCTTTACAAACTCAGCTTCAGCAAGTCCATTCAAGATAGCATTTGTTGCCTTTGCATTGAAACTAAACTCTAACTTATCATATTTAGAAGCTAGCACAATAGACTTTATATATCTAGTTTCTACTACATCTCAAACATCAGCACCTAAGGCCATTATGTATGTTCTCATTCTAACCTTCCAGAAGGAAAAATTTGTTCCAACAAACAAAGGAGGCTTATTGGTTGAAATCCCTTCATGACTTGTCATGTTTAAGCTTACAGATCTACCTTTAAATAAAAGGAACCTGCTCTGATACCAATTGTTGAAATTACTAAGACAACTAAGAGGGGGGGTGAATCAGTTGTTACTGTGCTTAAACAATTATATGACTATTCAAACATTTTTTTAATCTTCTCCAAGTGACCATCAATATTATACAAGATATGAACAACATAAATAATGAACATCAGTCATGCATAAGATATACATAGAGACATATTTTCACGAGGAAACCCATAAAGGGAGAAAACCTCTTCTTCTTCGAATGATAGGCAGTCTTTTAATTTTTTTACATCATCTATCTTTGAGCACCAACTCAATGTGAGGCTACTACCTTTTTTTTACAAGCTCCAACTTGTTGAGAGAACCAACCCTCTGATTTCTCTAGCACCCACTAGAAGGAAGCATCAACTTCCTGAGTGTTCCAGCACCAACTTCACTTATACAAGCACCAACTTGCATACAAAAAACTCTGTGTTTTCCCTAGCACCACCCTGCCACCCTATTTTCTAGCCACAACTAGATGAAAGCTACAACTTCCAGTATTCAAGCTCCAACTTGAATAACAGAGGAATACAGTCCTCCCTAGCACCTCCCTACCTCCCTGATTATTAATAAATGAATGAATAACCAACAATACAGATATATCAATTCTTACCCCTTCTTCTCTATTTTGCAATTCTTCTCTCCTTCATTATTCTTCTGCTCTGTTCATACTTTGCATGAATTATTGTCTCTTTCTATTTGTTCTTTCTATGTTCCTCTCATGCTCTTTGGTATGTGTTCATTCTGCTCTCTTCACCTTTTATGTTTTGTTCAGCTTCTGTTTCTCATCTCTGAGTTTGATCTCACACTGTGCATACTGGAATTTTCCTTTCTCCTAGTTCAACTCATTTTTCCAGTGAGAACAACACACCTCACACAGTCATATCATTTCACTTTTATGCTATACCCCTGATCAATTACACCTCGAATCTCCCAGAAAAAAAGCCATAACAATAGAATCGCCAAGCGTTCAAGAACTATGATTCAAATCTACTAACTGAATCGTAATTGAACAATTAACTGTGAAGTGAAACAGTAGCCCTTTGATCAAATTCCCAATTAACTAGCATCATTAGATTACATCCTCAGGGTCTAGCGTTTATCCCATATGACCACTGGTTGTGACCGAATGCTAAACATAAAGTGATTATGTGATTTTGGCGATCTCCATTGTAAATCCTAGCGACGTGTTAACTCCTTCTTTAGCCTCCATCAATGTACCCGCTAGCTGTGACTAGGGACCAAGCAAGAGGGGTGCTTCATGATTTTTCATATCGCGAACTCCTACTATGAGTTGCCTCGAAAAACCCAACTCGCGAAACTCTGAAATGGAGCTTAGCAGTGTGCTAGCTCCTCCCTTCATCCTTTGATGGTGTGACCTTGGCTATGACCATGGGCCAAACATTCGAGTGCTTCTCTTGCCAGATCAACAGTCCATATCCTCGATGATCCGACGACTTAGATCATTTCACGACTTCGCATATCGCGAGTTTATGTATCACATTCCTTTGAATTCTCCAATGTGTAAGTCAGCGAAATACCAATCACTCGCCACATGTCCTCTGGCTCCAACGGCCAGGATTATTTTACGACCTCGCGTATCATGAGTTACCACACCACACTCCTTTGACTCCTCCAATGTGCAATTCATGGGAATTCCAATCAATCGCCATGTGTCCTCTGGCTCCAATGGCCAGGATTGTTTTGTGACCTCGTGTATCGCGAGTTAGAGGATAGTACTCAGCCTTATCCTATCCGCAGTTATACAGGATTTGACGGTTTTTGGTCCTCGGTGCTTAGATCCAACGTCTGATATTTGTTCTCCTCTTCTACACACTCCTCCTGTTTGAATTCAGATCTGACGGCCATTGGGAATTCGGGATGGGTGATCCAATGATCATTGTTTCTCCTCCTCTTGAGCTTGCAGTTGTGTTCTTTCCATCCCATCATCATTGTGTTGTTGATATTGCTATCATTGGAAAACAAGTATACTCTCGTCGTGTTGATCTCGCCATCAATGAAAAACAAGCATACTTTGCCTTATGTAAGTAAATATGCCAACACACTTGTCCCTCTTAATGATGGACGGTCCCTGGTCTCTTCGGGACTTCGGCAAATGCTCAATCCTATGTGCACATAGAGATGTAAACCTCATGCGCTTTTCCCAAATCCAACGATCTGGAATGATCCCACTCCCTCCTAGACGGATCTTATTTGATGACTCGTGAAACCTTCAGAACTTTGTTTCCCTTGAATATTTCTCTTGCTATATCTCTTGAGATTTCTGTCTCTTGAACGCTTTGACTCCTTAGGGGGTTACTTTGACACTTAGTCAAATTTTGGATCTGTACACTCCTTGCAACAGATTCTTATGCAAGACTTAGCTTCTTGTGGGCGACTGTGCACACCTTGCAGCAGTCCCTTTGCACTCCTTGCAAATGGAAAATTTACACTATCTCTTCTGATCTTATGAGTCAAAACAGACTCTGTCACTCCTCACAGTTGATTCTTACGCAAGACTTAAGTTCTTGCGGATGACTGTGCACACCTTGCAGCAATCACTTTGCACTCCTTGCAAAGGGAAGTTTCGCGCTATCTCTTATGAGCTTCTGAGTCGAAACAGACTCTGTCAACGCACTCCTTGCGGACTGTATGCACACCTTGCATGAACTTAATGAATAGAAAACAATCGAAACTTATCCAAACACTTCACAGTTTCATATACTCAACAACATAATTCATTCATTCATGAAAACAAAATAACAGGGAGTTGTAAACAGTAGCAACACCATGCATTGGATCAATTTTCCTTTGTTATATTCATTCAAATGTAAATGGCTACAGCTATGGTAAAACAAGAAATAAAACTCAGCAACAACTAAATCACAACAAACTCCTACTAACTTGTAGCAACCTCATACGGGCATACAACACCTTTATTTATCTCAGAGGGTTCTTAGGGTTCCCTCCAACTACTCGTCTTCTCAAAAAAAAAAACCTAACTATTACTTAAGTTTTGTAACATTAAAGTCTAGGAGTGAAACTCTGAGATCATTCGTGATCATTCAGCTCCCAAGCATTTGATCTTCTTCAGTTTTCAAGCATTTCAAAAAATATTTGTAGGGAACGCCATCGTTTAAGATTCTAAATGATTCAAAGGTGCACTAAGGCGTTGAGTTGTCTCTCCACATGTGCTTGCTGACGATGCTCTTGCATCATACTCCCCTGGACAAAATTTCATGGACTCCTGTCCATGAGCTCCTGAACTAACTATCCATGCTTCTGGATATCAGCTTCATTTACCCAACTGGCATCTTCTATTGGGTGTCCCTTCCACTTGACCAAATATTCAAAATAGGTCTTCCTCCTGGTCTTCTTGCCAATCCTCTGATCAACGATCTTCTCCATCTGTGGATTTTCTGCTACAGGCATTTGCTTTTCCCATTGAATATATTTTTGATCTTTTGTTTCTCCTGCTTCATCTCCCATGTAAGGATACAGGTCTGATATGTTTAATATGGGTGATATACCCACATCATCTGGCAACTAAATCTCATAGGCATTTGCATCAAACTTCCTTAAGATATTACATGGTCCTATCTTCTTCTTCATCTTCAACTTGTTATATGTTCCCCTTGGGAACCTTTCCTTCTTGAGATGTGCCAGGACTTGATCTCCTACTTCAAATTGAAGCTCTCTCCGGTGTTGATCAACTATGTGATTGTACTCTTGGCTAGAGTTTTGTAACTGCTCTTTGATCTGGCTATGGAACTTTTGCATTTCTGCAGCAAAATCTTATGCTCGAGCGCTTCTGATCTCACTATGTTCTAAGTCTCTCAACTCAGCTACTCCTCTTGGCTACATTCCATATAGTATATGGAATGGGATATTTCCAGTGCTCTTGTTTGGTGAGTCCTTGTATGCAAATTCTACTTGTGGCAGAATATGATCCCACTGACTATGATGCTCAGTGACCAGACTCCTCAATAAGTTTCCCAAACTTATGTTCACCACCTCAGTCTGTCCATATGTCTAAGGGTGATAAGTTGAGATGAAGGACAAATTTGTCCCCAACTTCTTACAAATTGTTCTCCAGAAATGACCAACGAATTTGGTATCTCTGTCTGAGACAATACTTTTGGGTAATCCATTAAGACGAACAAATTCCTTGAAAAATAAATTTGCAACATGTGTTGCATCACTAGTCTTCTGGCATGGGATAAAGTGTGCCATCTTTGAAAATCTATCCACCACCACAAATATGGAATCACATCCTCTTTGTGTTCTTGGCAGTCCCAACACAAAATCCATGCTTATTGCATCCCAAGGCCTCTCTGGTATTGTCAATGGTTGATACAACCCAGTGTTCTGTCTTTTTCCTTTTGCATGTTGGCAGATTCTACATCTGTTTACAAAATTTGTCACTTTTGTCCTCATACTTAGCCAATAATATGAACTACTCAACTGCGCAAATGTCTTATCATGGCCGAAATTTCCAACCAATCCTCCATTATGTTTTTCCTTTAAAATGTTATCCCTCATTGAGCATTTTGGTATGCACAATTGATTACCCTTGAACAACAATCCCTCTTGAATCATATACTCTATCCACTAGCTTTTGTCTCTCAACACAGGATTTGCACATGCTTCATATGCTTCCTTGAAGTTTAGATCATCATTGTACATTTCCTTAAGGTGTTCAAACCCCAAGGTATTGATGTGAAATTATTGTAGAATCAGACATCTCTTGCTCAATGCATCAACAAATTTGTTAGCATTACCAGAAATATGTTTTATGACAAAAGTAAAATTCTTCATAAACTCAATCCACTTTACATGTCTCTGATTCAATTTCTCTTGTCTGGTTATGAATTGTAAATCTTGGTTGTCGTTGTACAAGACAAATTCCTTTGGAACAAGGTAGTGCCTCCATTTCTTCAAGGCTTGAATTATGGCATAAAATTCGTTATCATATGTGGAGTAATTTCTCTTGGTCTCATTAAGATTCTCACTGAAATATGCAACTGGTCTATTATGTTGGCTCAAGACTGCTCCGCATGCAACTCCACTTGCATCACATCTCACTTGAAATGTCTTTCCAAAATTTGGTAAGACCAGAATTGGTTGTTCTGTTATCTTCTCCTTCAATATATTGAAGCTCCTCTTAGCCTCCTCTGTCCATTTAAAAGACTTGTGCCTCTTCTTCATTGTATCCATCATTGGTGCACAAATTCCACTGAAATTTCTTATGAACCTCCTATAGAAACTTGTTAATCCATGGAAGCTTCTTACTTCAAACATACTCCTTGGTGATGGCCATTCTTTGATTGCTTTCACCTTCTCTGGAACCATCTTCAATTCATTTGAAGAGATCACAAAACCCAAGTAAATGATTTATGTCTTCATAAAAGAGGACTTCTTTATATTTATCAACAACTTCTCTTGTTGTAGTCTCCTCGTCACTGATGTCAGATATCTCAAATGATCCTCTTTAGTCTTGCTAAAGACCAATATATCATCCATATATACAACCACAAACATGCCAATGAATTCTTTCAGTATTTCATTCATCAGCCTCATAAAAATATTTGGGGCATTTGTTAAGCCAAATGGCATAACAAGCCACTCATACAACCCTTCATTTGTGTTAAAGTATGTTTTCCACTCATCACCTTCTCTCATCCTTATCTGGTGATATCCACTTTTCAAATCTATCTTAGAAAAGAAATTTTCCCCACTTAAACAATCCATTAAGTCATCCATTCTTGGCAAAGGAAATCTATACCTAATGGTGATCTTGTTTATGGCTCTCGAGTCTGTACACATTCTCCATCCTCCATCCTTCTTTGGACTCAACACAGTTGGTATTGCACATCAACTCAAGCTTTCTCTGACCAACCCCTTGTCTAACAAATCCTCGACTTGGTTCTTTACCTCCTCATTCTCTTGAGGTGTCAATATGTATGTTGCTTTGTTTGGTAGACTTTCTCCTGGTATCAAATCAATATGATAGATGATACTTCTGATGGGTGGCAATGAGTTAGGCAACTTGTCCACTACTATGTCAGCAAAATTCTCCAACAGTTCTTGAACTTGTTCAGGAAATCATCCATTGAAGTACTTGTAAGGACAACTATGGGTTTCCTCACCACAGCAAACGGCATCTCCTATTCATTCTTGACTTCTCTCAGGAGTTCCTTCCCACTCATGAGAAGTATGCTTGTGTTGGCTTCTTCTTTTACTTTCTTATCCTCTATTGGCAACAACATGTGTGTCCTACCATTCTTCTCCAAGGTGTATGTATTTTTTCTCCCATCATGAATGAAATTTTCGTCGAACTGCCATAGTCTTCCCAACAAAACATGACATACATCCATGGGAATTACATCACACGGAATTTCATCTCTATATCCTCCTATCTTAATTTCAACGAGGCATTGTTTAGTGACCATTACTTGGTGTCTTTTCTGCAACCATGAGACTTTAAATGGCTTTGGATGTGCAGTTGTCTCTAGCTCCAATTTCTCCACCATCTTTGTGGATACTAAGTTATCAGTGCTCCCACTGTCAATTATCACCTTGCATACTCTTTCTTTAGTCTTGCAAGTTGTCCTGAATAGATTGTTCCTCTACTCTAGCTTTTCAATTTATGGCTCTGGTTTTAAGAGAACCTTCCTCAACATCAAGCATTTCCCATCCTCTGCACCTTCTTCTTCAACATCCCTTTTATGTGCTTCAAAAATGTGATCTTCACCTCCTCCTTCTTTCTTTTTCTTGGGCCATTCCCAAGACACATGTCTTGTCTTTCCACATGCATAACACCTTACTTCTCCTCCTCCACTTCTTACTCTTCCTCTAAAAGAACTTCTTCCACCACCTTGTCTTCCTCGGAAACTTCCTCCTCTTTCTGAGTGACTGTGTGGTTTCTCAGTCCCATATTTGGATTTATGTGTCTTATCATGGGAAACTCTCTTGACTTTACTTGGGATTTTGCCTTTGTTTCATTGACTCTGTTTCCTGGCCAACTTCTCCTCTACCTTCAGAGAAATCTGATAAGCATCCTCTATTGTCTTTGCTGACATCATACTGATCTCATCCTAGATTTCATACCTCAGGCCATTTATGTATCTGGAAACTCTTTCTTCATCCTTCTCTCGTTTTCAAGTCCTGATATTCAGTTTGTAGAAATCCTCTATGTACTCTTTCACTGTCATACCCTTTTGTCTCAGGTTCTGCAACTTCTTGAACAGATTTATCTAATAATCTTTGGGCATGAATTTAGCCTTCAACTTGGCTACCATTCTGTCCCAATTCTTTATCTTTTGTTTTCCTTTGCTTCTCCTCTCTGCCTGCAGTTCATCCCACCATATTGTTGCATGTGCTTTCAGTCTGGTGACAGCATATCTCACCTTTTTCTCCTCATCGACATCTTCATAGTCGAAATATTTGTCCATGGATCTTATCCAATCCAACAATTCTTTCGCATCCAAGTTACCTTCATACATCGGGATCTCTATCTTTGCTCTAGCTCCCAGATTAACAACCACTCTCAGCAAGCGTTCCTCGACAACATTTTCCCATGCAACTTATTCAACATCAATTTCTTCACTTTTTGCATCACTGATGTCCCCAACATCAGGTGCACTCTTCTGCACTACCTCCATCACCTCTAATCTTCCACGAAGTTCTCTCACATATCTTTCTACAGTGTGATTGGATAAAGGTGGCTCCACACGTCTCCTTGGTGGCATTTTGTTGACTGTCTCTCACACACAGAGTACACCTTCGAGCTCTCTTAAGCTTCCTGAAAACAATTTCAAGCTATTGTACCACTTGATGCAGGCCCCCCTATTCCCCCTCGGGGTTGCGCGACCCCCCAGTCAAGGATCTTCAATTATCATATCCAAATCGGCTCCCTGAAACCTTAATGGTCTCCCTTGTTATTAAACACAGGCCCTTTTTAGTCTTTTGGTGTAGGTTCTATGACACCCGCAACCTCTCCCTTCGCGTTGTTGAACTATGAGGGTCCAGGTGCTAGCTCCTCTTCCATTAGCCCTTTCTCGTAGGTGACCTCGGCTATGTCCTCACATAAACACATGATTGTGGGGTGGACTAGAGTTGTTTGAGACCACACTTCTTTTCTCCTCACATTTCACTAGCAGCTGCCACGCGTCCTTTTGGAAATACCGTGGTTTCGATTGCGACTCGCTCCAAGATTTTTAAAACCCGAGTACTTTTTGTCCCCGTAATTAAGCACGAATGTCAATCTTGGGATCTCAGGTGTTGCTTCTTGATTGACGGTTGAGGTCTATCTTCTTCTTCCTTGGTCAGCTGTCAGTCAGTGACCCTTTTCCCCTTTTCGCACACACTCCCAGATCTCCACAATCTATCGACGCATGTCCTCCTTCCAAACCGACGGCTATGATCGATTTCACGCTTTGGGCTTCAGGAGTTTCAACTCTTAACTCTTGCTCCTCCACAATACTTCCACCCAAATTCGACGATATATTGATGTGTTTCCCTCACAATGGTTGTGGCTCGCTTCTGCTCTTCGGGCTTCAGGAGTTTCAACTCTCAATTCTTGCTTCCTCCCGGAGTGCTTTCACCCGAAGATGACGATCTGTCGACGCATGTCCCTCATAGATCAATGGTTGTGGTTTACTTTGTCTCTTCGGGCTTCGAGAGTCTAAACTCCTGAACACTCGCTTTCTCCCAGAGTGCTTTCACCCGGAGTTCACAGATCTTTGTCGCATGTCCTTTTGAATCGGACAGCTACGATTCGCTTTGGCTATTCAGTCTTCATGGATCTCAACTTCTACACACTGACTTCCTCCCAGAGTGGTTTCACCCAAAGTCAACGATCTATTGGCACGTACCTCCTAGTGACCAACGGTCATGATCTACTTCAGCTCTTCAGTGGTTTCACTTTCTCTTTGTCCACAAAACTCCCGAAGTGATTCCGCTCTGAAGTTATGGATTTTACCACACCTGCCCCTCTGGATGATGGACAATCCCTGGTCTCTTTGGGACTTCGGCGAATCCTCTCTCCTATGTGCACGCAAAGATGTAAACTTTGTGCGCTTTGCCCAAATACAACGGTCTGGAATGATCATGCTCCCTTCTGGATGGATCTTAGTCGATGACTCGTGAAACCTTCAGAACTTTGGTTCCCTTTAATATTTCTCCCGCTATCTCTCTTGAGATTTATTTCTCTCGAACCCTTTAACTCCTTAGGGGGTTACTTCAACACTTAGTCGAATTTTGAATCTGTTCACTCCTTGCAACAGATTCTTACGCAAGACTTAGCTTCTTGTCGGCGACTGTGCACACCTTGTAGCAGTCCCTTTGCACTCCTTGCAAATGGAAATTTTATGCTATCTCTTCTGAGCTTATGAGTCGAAATAGACTTTGTCACTCTTCACAACAGATTCTTATGCAAGACTTAAGTTCTTATGGATGACTATGCACACCTTGCAGCAGTCACTTTGCACTCCTTGCAAAGGGAAGTTTCATGCTATCTCTTATGAGCTTCTGAGTCGAAACTGAATCTATCAACACACTCCTTGCGGACTATATGCACACCTTGCATGAACTAAATGAAGAGAAAACAATCGAAATTTATCCAAACACTTCACAGTTCCATATACTCAACAACATAATTCATTCATTCGTGAAAACAAAATAACAGGGAGTTGTAGACAGTAGCAACACCATGCATTGGATCAATTTTCCTTTGTTATATTCATTCAAATGTAAATGGTTACATCTATTGTAAAACAACAACTAAATCACAACAAACTCCTACTAACCTGCAATAGCCTCATACGGGCATACAACACCTCTATTTATCTCAGAGGGTTCTTAGGGTTCCCTCTGACTACTCGTCTTCTCGAGAAAAAAAACCTAACTACTAATTAAGTTTTGTTACATTAAATTCTAGGAGTGAAACTCCCAGATCATCCATGATCATTCAACTCCCAAGCATTTGACCTTCTTCAGTTTTCAATCATTTCAAAAAACATTTGCAGGGAACGCCAGCATTTAATATTTTGAATGATTCTAAGGCGCTGAGTTGTCTCTCCACGTGTGCTTGTTGACGATGCTCATGCATCATCCGAGGATGAAATTCGATGTTCCATAAAATACTTGAGTCTCTGATGATCAGTTTTAATTTGGAAGTGTTGCCTCTGTTATCACATAGATTGTAGGTTGGGCAAAGCCTAACCCAATCCACAAACATGGGATAATTTTGAGAGTACCTACCCATTGTCACCTTAGATGGACACTCTCCTCACTTTAGTGATGATGAAAATCACCACAAGGGGGTAATCCCGGTGACCCTAGGGGGGTTGCGATGGAAAGTGAGATGATGGAAAATGAAACCCATATAGATCAAAGTAAAAAGTGCAAAATGGATTGAGTAAGAGTCTTTTTGGTGAGGGTAGGTTTCCAAAGTGAAGTGTACCTGCAAGAGAGTGTTATACCTGCCCGAGACAAGACAAAATATGGATATACAAGCCAAATAATCAAGTGAATCTTTTTGTCCTATATTGAAGCAGTAATCAAGAATATATATCAGTCAGTAAATGATAACAGTAGCTGTAAAATGTATCACCTAAAGTCGAGTAAATGATGCAAGAGACTAAGTTAGCAATGACTAGTTTAACTCAAGTGTAATAGAGCAAGACTTAAGTGACAATAGAGGGTTGTTAGGTAGTGTTTTCAAAGTATTATTGTAACAACCAAGTGGATGTAGAAAAATATTGGTACAATAACAAATTCTACTCAAAGAAACCAACAAACAACTTGCCCAACAAATAGCCAATACCAAGTAGATTAACAATAACAACTTGTAAGCAAATTCCAATGGTAAATTAGTGAGTAAAGTAAGAGTTTAAGAGTGTTTTACTGTAGCCCTAATGGTTTTAGCATAAACTTGTAATAGCTTCAAGATTCAATTAACCAAGCTAGACGCCTTAGTGGCCCAAGCAAGCTAAAAGCATGTAAAATTGATTCCACTTCAAACAATTGAAATGTCTTGAAAAATAAAGCATACCAATGCAAGTATTTTATTTATCCAATGCAATTTTCAGATTAGTGCTTTGAGTCTATTGGGTAAATGGAGTCTTGGTTATAAGAGTTGGATCCACAATATCTCTAGGGGTGTAAGCCATTTTACTCCCTAGAGCATGCAAAACCAACAAAGGTAAATCTAGGAGGGTGTAAGCCCTTTTACTCCTCTTAGTAACCTTGTAAAAATTAACTTATCAAAAAGAAAATAATATGGACCTTGGTGGAGGGTGTATCCCCTTATACTCCTCCAAGGGTTTTAGGAAAGTATAACATGAAACAAGAAGAAAATACCAACAAAATGTAGAAATTTCCTTACCAATTTCACAAGATAGCAAGATAAACCCTAGCTCTACCAATTAAATTCCAGCCACATGCAAGAAGACAAGACTCCAAGAGGTGAGTGTTGACACTTAAAAGTGCAACATTGGGTACCATGCTCACAAATGATTTCCAAGCCTTATTACTTTATTATATTATTAAGACACTAGTAGGTGAGACCCCTTTTGTGACTTATGGCACTATGGCAGAGAAGCGACACTTATATTTTGTTTGCCTATGTGTTGGTTGCGACACAAATTATATAGCTTATTCACTTCAGATCGTGGTTAAAATGATTATGATAATAAATTATGGGAAAGATAGTTAAAACAATGAAAAATGTAGCCTTGATTATCTCTTGTAAAATATGATATGTTGCTTTTATAGGTGAAGGAATAATGTTGTAGTTTGAAATTGACTTACATGGATTATGTGGTGTATGGGTGACCACCCCAACCTTTGCTACAATTGTGGTGTGCATTGTTTTGATGGCAATGTTAGTGGAATCCCTAAGCAAATAAACATTTATTAATAAAACGGAGACAAGGGTTGGTGTATTTTGGAATTTGGACATATGCAAACTTTGGATTATTGGGTTTGTATTGTCAAATGGAAATGGAAATGGGACGTGAGATGGAAAATGCACTTGGCTCATACTAGCCATGAATGAAGGCCAAGGGAGAAGTAACGGAAGTAAATGCAAGTCATTCTTACTCTCCTCAAGCCCACCACCCTAGCCATTTGCATTGTGCTTTGTTAGTTGTTGTTGCTCCAACTTTCTCGGTCGTGGAAGAGGTATACAACCTCATCTTTTCTCCTTGTGCCATCTTTTACAGGTATGGGGTTTCTCTTACTTCTCCATCCATGAACTTCAGTCTGCCATTAAATAAAATGTTGGCTCTTGTTGCTCATGGTCTGTGTAATTCTCAAGATGTCACTGTGTATTTATTGGTTGCAGAATTTGGTTTCTTGTGGTGATTGTTCTAAGATTATTGGTATTAAAGAAGGTCGTGGTGCCTTTGTTGCATGTAATTGATCATGTTTTTGCTGAAAAAGGGGTTGTGGTTGGGCCTACCTTGATTATGTTTCTTTGTTTGGTTTTTCCTCCCTGTCGAATGGGTCCTCTCTACCTTACCTCTGTGTTTTATGAATACTTCGCCTATAGGTTGATATTATGGTTTATGTGGCTATTGCACCCGCACCATAACCTCGACCTTGTGACTATGAATGTGAGGCACCTTGGAGTGAATATATTGTGTTGTATACCTACCAAACCCTCAGTTTATTTGGCCCATTGTCTCTACCACTTACTGCCATTGTCGCATATTGAACCCTACGCATTACTATGAAGGAATTGCTTACCCAGAATTTGATGGAAGCATTGTTCTTGTTCTTTTACTTAGGCACGGGTTTAAGTGGTCACTTGCTTGGAAATTATGGAAGAAGTGTTGCACTCACCTATTCACGGGAAGTTACAGTATGTTGAAGCTTATGGTTGTAATAGCAAATGTTTCATATCTTGGTTGAATTTCCATATCTTATTATTTGTGAAAGAACATGCGTATGACATGTATGATGCTCGAATTGAATAATATGGACCCAAATGGAAATAAAAAAAAAAGGGGGAGGATGCAGTGAATGGTGTTTTGATTAAATGATGGCTATGAGATTTGTTTTGGGGTGCTTTGCATGACTCTATGGGATTTAAAGGACCTTTGTTGGGGTTGATGTTATGAATCGTGGCTCGTCTATTCCAAGATTATTGTTGTATTCTTGTAGCGATTATGATGTTGTTCATTTTGATTATGTTATATAATGATAGTATTGATATCAGGGTTATTCTGGTTACATAAAATTATGGGCATATCCAATCGTTTACTGTGTAATATAGTTCGAAAGCCAGTGAGCAATTTTGTTAAGAAGGCATCAATATTGGGTTATTGTTTTGGAAAAAGAGTATTGTATAAATTTTAAAATTTTGGACAAAAAGTTAGTTTGATTGTAATTTTGCATCAGAGATAGCATGTTTTAATATTTTACTTGAACAATATCCGTAAAATTTCCCTATCATTCTACCATTTTTCACTAATTACACTCCCTCCACGATCCCTATTTCACTTGTTTCATCCATGTTCTCTGATATTAATTTTAAAGATGGGTTTGTGTTGAAATAAGAAGAAGTTGATATGGCAAGGATTGAGGATTATTATTTTTTATATCTTCAAATACACAGTTGATTGTCTTATTAATCTTAATTGTCTTATTAATTGTTGAAGAGTATTCATATATCGATCCCCACCATTCTATCATTTTTTCATTAATTACACTCCCTCCATATTTCCCATGAACCCTATTTTTGGTCCTAAGGCCTGCACCTGATTGCTAAAGGGCAAAGCTAGGCCACCTCAAGTTTGTAGTGATATTTTTTTATTTTTTTTACAAGTAGTTTTTGTTGGTAAGCTTAAGGACGGGTTTTCAAAGATGGTGTTATGGTAGGACAAGCCACAATATAAAAGTAGGTTCTCCTTTGCTAATGGTATGGGTATTAAATGACAATTGAGGGTATGAAAAGACAAACGTAGACAATAACAACAAGCAATGCAATGAATCACTTTCCGTGTGAAAACTAAGACCTAAAATAATATCTCAAGACTTAGACAAACATATGGATGCAAATCATTCAACAGGTTGCAAAAATAGTGTATCTTTCATTGAACAATGGTTGTATAACAGGTTTCATAATCAGCAAAAGATAAACTAAAACAATAGCTGAAAGAATAAGGAAATGTACATTGCACACATCAAAAAATATGCATTCAAGATAAGAATCAACACATAAAGATATGAGTAAGAAAACACAACTATCATCAACATATATTCACTAGGTAGAAAACTTTACAATTAACTGAGCATGTCCAATTCTTTTGTTGCTTCTACTTTCCTTCTATAACTCCCAACCCCCAAAAAACACAAAGACTACATATTTAACAGAGTTGCAGAGGTTCCCATTCATATGGGATTAAGACCTAACTCTAGATAACTATTTATAGAACAAACTATTAATTTAACTAAAACATTGCATGGAGTACAGCATGTATACTTCCTACTGGACTCAATCAACGGAGTGGTTCTTATCACACACAGAAGACCACTTATTAATTCAACCTAAAGGATTATGGAACTGATCAACTAAAAACTATTGTTGTCTCTCAGACAGAACTAATGCATGTGTTGGATGAATTGTGATTGGCAGAAAAACTAGGAGTGACAGAACAAAGTTTTGTATCGAGCCCTGGCATGTCTGCGAATTGTTTGATGCTTCTTAGAGGGTAACTAGATGCATGGGTAGATCTCCACTTGATCTGTCTCTTCATTGAATTTTTGGAGTGATCTGTAACTGAGACCGAGACATAACCCTTTGTTTATGTCTGAGCTCTCGGCCATTAAGTGCACTTCGTTTCGAATCGCCAGCTGCCATCTTTACTTTCGAAAATCTTTGCTGGAAAGGTTGTCGGCCCATCGGTCATGGAAGGAGATGTAGAGTCAAGCATCCAGTAGGGCATGATATGAGCGGATGTGGATTACATGGAGGTGATAGGTGATATGGAGAGTATTTGGGGGAACAGGTGGCGAAAGTTGAGCGGTAGGGGGAGTGTGAGTGGAGGTGAGTGGAGGTGACGCGGTGACCTGATGTCATATAAGCACGTGATTGCAGAAGTTGTTGAGGGTGGTTTGGGTCCACACCACTCTGACCCTTGCAATCCTCTATACATTTCCATGTACCTTTCCAACAATACCATGGTTTTGATTACGGGACTGCTCAAGGATTTTAACGTTTGTGCATTTTTCGTCCCTGCGATGAAGTGTGATCGTCGATCTTGTCGCAATTTGTGATTTGGGTGGCCTTTCTACTTTAGCGCCCCTACAAGAGTTCTATCTTTTTGTCATATTAGAACTCCCCTTTCTGATTTAGCGATGGTTCCAATTTAGATGCAAAGTTGGTATGACTCCCAAAGTAGTATGGGACCGGAGTGACGTGGAAATCTCTCGGTACTTCAGTTGATATTCCTTTCTTACCTGCTGCAAAGATAAACGGTTCTTGTTGATTTGAGATCAACAGTCTGCAATTACTTCAGGATTTCAGGCTTCGGGCCTTTTCAACACATAGTCCTTACAATCCTCCAGAGTGCCTTATTTTTGAAGTGAGAGATCTTCCTCCACGTGACCTCTAGATTTGGACAGTCCAGATTCACTTCGAGAGTTCAGGCTTCAGGAGTTTTCATCTCCTTTCTCGCGCAATCCTCTGAAGTGTTGCATATCTGAAGTGGGAGATCTATAGCCGTGTGTCCTCGTTGATGGACAACCAAGATTCATATTGGGACTTCGGATAATTCTTGCTCTAGTACTTTGCAAATATTCCTAAGTGTTAAGTCTCCGAAGCGAAATATCTACCTCCATGTGTCCTCTGGATTTGGACGGTCCATATTCAATTCGGGAGTTCGAGTGTTCAAGATTCCTTTACTCACTCAGCTTCTGCTTGTTTCCTTCCAGAGTACGAGATATCATGACACGTGTCCCTTGCTTGAAGATCAACGATTCTGAGCAATTGTGGGCTCACAACTTGCAGAAACTTTAATTTGCTTCCTGATCCCCGCAATGCCTCCCCACCATCGATCTCTCTCCAATGAAATCTTATGGTCATGACTTAATATTTTCTTAATCTGACAGCTGAAAATTGAACTCGTTTGTTTGCTTGTATTTAATCCTGACATGGCATGCTCTGATTCATTGTCATCTCTACGGGAGCTTACTGATCTTTCAAAATATTTGTCAAACCTGGTCGTCTCCTACGCACATACAAAGACTTGGTGGACTTGGATCTTGCCATTAGTGGAAAAATGATGACATGCATTTGAAACGCAAACCAGAACATGTGATCCTTTTTCAAGATAGCAAACAAAATGGTGCAAAGTAGGCAATGACAGACAGGATCATGACGTTGAATGAATAGAAAAAATGGAGCATAAGCTAAGCAAGCAACCACAAGAGTCAGAATTGAAGGATGGATAGGGTAAAGGAGGGAAAAGGGTAGGGGTACAGACCTAGGTTACAACATTGGCTCCAACTGGGGATAGCTCACCCCTATGAGGTGTTGTTGACGGGCGAAACAGTCCATCCGTCAACTGGAAGAGTGGAACCAGTCCGGGGTTGTCTAAATAACCCAAGCCGTTTGGTATGGACCACCCTGACGAGTTTAACGGCTCC
>JZKD02S1668543.1:66704-86295 GCA_000966675.3 Picea glauca
CTAACCACTAACCCCTAACACCTATCACCCCTAACCCTTAACATGTGTAACCATAACATCCAACCCTCATAACCCCTAAATCCTAAAAATTAACACTTAAATCCCATAACTTTAATATCTTTATAACCTCACACCCTTTAACACTTAGAACCACTAGCCCCTATAAATCCCAACCCATATAACCTCCAAAAATTCTACTAACTAAAAACTATTTTTTATATCTTCATAACCCTTGATTCTTATAACATTCACCACCCAAACCATTATCCCCTATAACCATTAATTTCCTCGAAAGTATTGTAACTCTTATCCCATATGACTAATATCACCACTAACAAGTATAACTATTAATTAACTCTTATAACCTCAACCCATTATAATTGTAAAACCCATAACACTTATAATGCTTAAATTTTGTAATGCCTAAGCCCTAATGTTTTCAACCCTTAACCCATAACACTTCTATTGCCATGAACTTTCATGGCAATAGCGACAAACTTTTGTGGCAATAGCAATGAAAATCCTGACCAAGTTAAAATATCATATTCGTGGATATTGCGACGAACTTTCGTGGCAATATCGACGAAAATCCCACCCTATTTAAAAAATAATAATAATAATAATAATGGAAACGTGGAAAAATTTTGTGGAATAATCCACCCAGATGTAGTAGTGAAAAGGAGGACACTTCAGAGTCTAAAGATACACAAGTATATCTCCATACCATGGGTCAGAAGATGTAATAAGGAAGATATTGTCGTTGATTAACGACTCTTCAGGTATATCTATTCCACTCTCAATCATAAGTTTTGATATTAACTCTGCAAACACCAAAGACTTCTTGGACTTCGCCAAAACAAAGTCCAAATTGAATTCTTGAAGAATAATGATACAGCAACTAATCTTCTCGCCAATGACCCACCGTGTCAACACATACTGAAAAGGATTAACGACGACCATGACAGTGGTTTTACGGAGATGAATATAGTGACGAAACCTTTGGGCGGAGTGGATGGCTGCCAAAGCCAGCTTCTCAATGTGAGTATAATTGAGTTATGGTACGATTAAGTCTCGGGTGAGGTGGTAGATAACGTGTTCCTGGAGCATGTCATTCTCTTGAACCAAGACCATATCAATGGTGGACTTTGTTGCATCTAAATATAACAAGAAAACTTTTCCATAATTAGGAGGTTTTAGTAGAGGGGCAAACATCACGACACTTATCAACTCTTCGAAAGAGTGTTGAGACGCTTCATTCTAAAAGAATGGGACCCCTTTCTTCAAAATATGCATGAATCTCTTAGTGATTTAAACATAGTTAGCAATAAATCGTCGTAAGAAGTTAACTTTCCCTTGGAGACTCTGAAGCTGTGAAACTGTGCGCAGGGGATGCAACTAAAATATTTCCTTAACCTTAATAGGATCCACCATGATCCCTTTGTTGGACATGATAAATCCCAATAAACGTCCCAATGTAACACAAAAACTACACTTGTTGGGATTCAATCGAATCAGTTAGTAGCGACAACTCTCAAAGATAAGTCGAAGGTGAGTGGGATGATCAACTCCCTTATGAGAACTTGACACAAGATCATCAAGAGATGCCTCGAATATATGTTTGAGGTCATGAAAGGAGAACGACGTGGCTCGTTGAAAAGTAGCTCCAGCATTTTTTAGGCCAAAAGGCATTTTCTTATATGCAAAGGTACCCCAAGGACATATGAAGGAAGTCTTATGTTGATCCTCGGGCTTGATCTAAATTTGATTGCACCCTAAGAAACTGTCCATAAAGGAAAAAACTTCATAACCTACACATTCATTGATAATCTAATCAATGAATAAGGTAGGAAAGTTATATTTCATGCATGCCTTATTCAGATCGCGAAAATCCATGCACACTCGAATTGTACGTTGCTTTTTGTTGAAGGGAATAAGATTTGACACCCATTTTGTTAATGTAACAGGGTAGATGAAACCAACCTTAATCAATTTCTCTACCTCAGCTTTAATAGTCGCTACCTTTCGAGGGTTGATCGGGCGAAGCTTCTTCCAAACTGTCTTAGAATCAAGAAAGGTTCTAATTTCATTTTCAACAATATGAGAGTCGATCCCTGGCATTTCCTCATAAGACTAAGCAAAAATGTCATGAAATTCTTTAAATAACTCAGTATACTCTTTAATGTCCTCGAGGGAATAATCTGCTCCGATGAAGATGTTTTACACGACGCCAAGGTTTTGGAGATGTTAATTGAAATCATCTCATCTATATTCGCCATGTTTCCTTCAGCATATACTTCATGCATTTCCAAAGGGTTGATAGGGCGAGCGACATCTCCATTCATGGTCGAAGTAAACTCTCTTGCCTCCACTCTCCTAAGCTTGGGTAAAAAATACAATCTATGATGGAGATCATCCCAAGGTTTGTCTAGACTAGTCATTGCCTCTAAAATGGCCTCATCAGAAGGCAAGACCAAATCTAAAGGATCGTGTGAAGTAAGAGAATCTTGAGCCCAAATAGACTCTATAATCGGATCTAGTTCTTGAGGGGGAGTTGGATCATAGTTGGTTGAGGTTCATTGAACAATGTTGTATGCAATCTCAATTGCGGATAAGGGCATAGCCATGCCAGGATGCCCTACCCCTTCCAACGAAGTCGATGGGGAAGGTAAAGTCCACAGATCGTCGAAATAATTCGTTCAAAACAAAGTTACTTGGAGAATCGCGGCCTTAGGCTGATCAGGGACAGTTGAAAAAAACTTAACATCATTCAAAGGTGGCAAAAATTTGAAAGTTCCCATCAAAAATGGAAACAGTTGAGCACCTAAGTTGATGGTACCTTGTTGTGGGTTATCAATCATCAGGACCATGGATGCCCCTAATGAAGGGTTAGGATGAGAGAAAGACAATTGATCAACGGTTACTATCCTATCTTCATGAGGAAAGCATAGTACACAAAAAATGAAGGATAAAATCGTTGTAATTGTGTAATACAACTTCGACGCAACAAAAGGTTGTAGTTGAGAGGTGCGTCGACTACTTCAACCTCGACACACACAGTTTTTCCCTCCAAGTACACAGGGAAGGAGTGGATTATGCCATGCAGTCTAAAAGAATGATCATCAATCGCAGTTAACAATGTAGGAGACAGAGACAACTCAGGTTAACCAATATCCTTCCAACGTGCCAACGACATAACGCAAGTTGATGCACCCTCGTCTACCACCATGTGAAAGATATTTCATGTCAATGATTTTGTGGTGTAAACCACTACTATCTAGAAGGCGACGTGGTAGGGAAAATGATATTTAACATTAAAAGTGTAAAAAATGATAGACCTCAAGTTAGTTGACTCAGAAGCACCCAAAGTGGACAGTAATGATTTTCTCTCCGAGGAGCAACTCTAGAGGACCTCCATAGCAGACATCGCATAAGAGGTTTGCACAAGATCTTCAACAACGAAGTAGTTATGGGCATCCCTTGCATTTGGATTATGAGAAGCTTTATTAAACGCACCTTTGGGGATGTGAGTCGTTGTTTCTCACATTGTCTTCTCAATATGAAGAGGAGGCGATGGGTTGGAAGCTTCTTTTCCCTTCTCAGCAAATTAATACATTTTGTAATCATCAGCCCTGGTCTGAAGATGAGCATCTAATCTCATCATGTATACATTTGTGGCTCTGGTGTTATAATTAAGTGTGGAGGCACCCTTATTTCCCCTAGGCACATTTGTGGATGATGAATCTTGCGTCAATTTTTTCCCTTGAGGGAAAGGGTTAGTTAACACAGCAGGTTGTTGTTATGCCAAATTCTTTTGGGCTTCCTCCATCTGAGGGCACGGATGAGTCAGGTGATCATTTGTGCAAAGATTACATGCGAACTTAACCTTCTTCTTTTCATTTTTTCCCTCACCAACATTGTTAACAACCTTTTTATCATTACCCCCCTTACCCTTCTTTCCCTTGTCCTTTCTTTTCCCCTCGGGTTGTTGGTTACCCTTAGGGTTTTTTGTCTGTACAGTGTGTACTTCCAAAGTTTGGGTTGTGGGGGCAGCCATACTAGAAGTCTAGCTGGCCATAGTTTGTTGTAGCGGCAATTGTTGCATTTGATTGGACAACTGATCTATGGACTTGGTTTGTGTTGACCCCAAAATAGCATCGGCATGAGGCCCAGACTTTCATTTGGTCAAGTAAAAGGTTTACCGCGGTGCGTTATGAAGAATCTCATACAACATGATGGATTGAGAATAAATCAATTCCAGTTATTGAGCCCTCATCATAGTCTCTTCCTCAAAAAACACTCTGGAAGTTGCGACATCTTTGGAAATACAAGGTACCTAAGACTTCGGGAACCACTTGAGAAAAAACACGAGGGACATTTACCTTAATCAAGCTCTTCTGGCGATGCCATTCTCAGATATGATCGAAGATATGTACCGCCTTAGTCTACTCAAAATTAGCCAGCAACTCAATGGTGACATCTTATCTCGCCGGTAGCTAAAAATGGTTCAAGAATTCCATCGCCACATCACTAAAGTAAGCATATTTCGAGTCATCGAGCTCAATATACCACTTCGCATCACCCCTATGAGAGTGTGCTGAAACAATTGCAACTTAATAGAGTCATCATTTAGCGAGTTGGAGGAGCACCATAAGTGAAACATTGTAACATGATCGTCCAAATCTTTGCCAATATTACCTTCAAATTTTGGAATGTCTGAGGGAAACTTATTCGAAATAGGATGCCAATCTAGATCATAAAAAATAGGATTATTTAACAAACTTAACAAGTCTGCCAAATGAAGAGTTTCCAGAAATGGTAACCTGGGTTGTGGAAGAGATAAAGGAAAACACAGGCCTAGATTTTGACTAGCACCAGGTTTCTAGGAAAAGTTTGCATGTTGAATAGGGTTCTGGTAGAAACCAGGGTTTCCTTGGCCAGTGTAAGGGGCATATCTATTATTCTGCATCATCAATGAATTTGAATAGTTTGATGGCATACCTTGAGTGGTGATTTCTCCCTGAATGGTATTCCAAAAACCTTGGTTGAGGTTTCCCCCAGCCGATCCCCTTGGCATGGGAACTGAACCTTGTTCAGAGTTCCACTAGACGTGGGAGGGTTGCCCCCAATCAACATCCCTTGCAAAGGTATAGAAATCAACCAAGGATTTCCAAGACTTTGAGAGGAAGTGGCGCCTGTCATCATTCCCTGTGAAAGAACAAAGCCTTGTATAGGGTTGTGTTGATTGAGAAAGGGGTTTCCCCCTAACGAAAACACGGACGATGAGAAAGCATTATTTCCGAACGCACCAAATAAATAGAATGACGTGGACACAAAAGGAGTCATATAGGACTGAGACCCTTAACTCCCTCCACTAAACAAGCTATAACTAGCATTAGGCCCAAATTGGTTGTTGAAAGGAACCTCCAAGCGAGGGGGACAGAAGGGGGATATGACCCCCACTGTAAGGGACTACATTGTACAGAGAAGAGGTGCCCCCGCGGGATCCTTACAAGGGATCATTAGAACTCTCTACCCCCAAACTAATAGTTTATAAAGTGGAGTAGGTTAAATTCGAGTTTGTGTCAAAACCTAGCATCCCATATGAGAAAGCAGGGCTAGACGTGTTTTGTATGGTGAAAGTGTGAACAGTGATTGAAGTTGTAGTAGAGACAGTGCCATTGTTAGAAGTGGTAAGTGTATCATGAGAAGCATTCCTTATAGGGTGGGGGAGGGGGCATGGCACTCCATCCACCCGCGACTAGGATGGAAGTGTGAGGACTCCTAGTAGAGGTAGCATCATTCGCTTCCATATCCAGTCGCCTAATGAGATGATGATTAGGATTAGTAATCTCGGGAGGGGTTATTTGAACAAAGACTGGTGTTGAGAGATCAGTGATCAGAGGGTTTCAGGGCCTAACAAAACCTTCGGCTTTGAAGTCTGAAATTTGAGTTACCTCCAGCACAGAAGTTTCTTCTCTAGGCACAGGATCGGGCACAATTTCATGTGGCCCGATAGCTTTGAAAGAACCTTCTTTATCTAACCTTCACCTCAGTGGTGGCAGTGGTGGCTTCACAATTACTGATGGGAGGCCTTGCAGCCTGCGTCAACGACGGATTTGTTGATCGTCCACTTTGTGAAACGATAAATTGACACTCTAAGGTAAATATAGGGAGAAGCACATAGCACACACTATAAAGTCCCTAAAGATAAATCAAGTAGATGAGATATTGGCAGGAAGAACAGTTACGTCAACCAACACTAGAGCAACTTATCGGTGTAAGTGTAACTCGAACACGGAACAACCTTTTGGGCATACTTTGCAAAGGATGATCTGACATCTATCCTAAGTACCACGGTATACCCTCACAGTCACCTGTTTGATTCCCTATAAAAGGAAACTACGTTTCCAGCTCGTAGTTAATCACGATGCAGGTACAGTCTACAGTCGAGCAGATCATATGAGTAGGTTAACTATGTTTGAAGCCCTTCAAGGGTACCAAAAGAAAATGGTCTGGAAGACAATTGAGGATCCCGAATGAATTCAAGGTCCGAGAAGATCCTTAGTCAAATGAATTCATCGAAATCCCAAGAATGACCCTCAAATACGATCCCCGCTACGCTTAGTCCAGCTTTGGAGGGGTTATCTCCTTTGCCTTTCCCCACGTGACCTCGTGTTTATCCCATGTGTTAGAGGGGGCTCTTGGCTAACTTTTACGACACTGGACTTCAACACTCCCTATCTCAGACTCTTAAGTTTATTTATTGGCCTTGAAGGGTTTCCTCTCCACACCTAATAAAAGGCCCTAAAGCCTAGTCTAATTGGTGTACCCTATAAACGAAAAAGTCTAATTGATTTTAACTTTAAGCGTTAATTTTAGTAGCTTGATTACTCAAGGGTATAGTAGTGAAACTCGTGATGTTCTTTGAGAGATGTAAGAGAAGAGTTAATGAGATTTTAGAGCATTGTGCTTTAAATGCAAATCAAAGCAAATTGCATCCTACAAATGAATATTTCACTCTTTTAACTTTCAAGGTGCAAACTTTTCAAAACGAAAACCAAGATATTTCAAGGAAGAAGACAAGAAGGAACTTTGGGTTGAGAAATCATTTATTTCATAAATACAACCTAAGATACTACAACCAAACATAGAATGTAGAAATACATGCAAGTGCAGTTAAGAAACTTATTTTTCTTCTTTTTTTTTTAAATGAATACAAGGGAAAGGGACAAGAAAAAAGTTTACACTTAACTACAATTTTTTGAAAAAAAAAATATATGCTTATAAAAGAAAAACAAGAAAACAAATATTTATCCTTTTCAAAACATACTAAGAGAAAAGGAGAACAACCAAGAGACTCACTCAGATCCTAAGCCACTGCTAGAAAGCAGGGATTCACCATAATCCAAAGGAGAACCTAAAAAGTACACCTTCAACCTTGATAACAAACAAAAAGAGACAAAAAAACTATACAAGAAGATTTATTTACAATTTCATAGACAAACTGAGACTCAAGTATTTCTAAACAATAGTTAAAAAAGGTCTCTCGTACTCAGGAGGGCCTAAGAGGCCAAGGGTTTCCTAGTAGAAAATAAAAGTTTTTGAAGAAAACTCTTCAAAAGAACAGATATGTGTTTTGTGCACAGGTAGACTACGGGTGTACGTGGACTGGCCTAACTCAGAGTGTGTATGTATGTGTGTTGGGTATAGAACATGGTGCGTATACTATTGAACAAACTCAAAAAGAGATAAAATTCAAAGTGACCACCCAGGTCAGGAAAGTTGGCAACACCTTGAAGGTGACCAGAGACTCTTACAGACTCAGAAAGCACAAAAAAATAACAGGAATTCAAACCAAAAAGAATCTATTAACAAAACCCTAGAGAGACTCCCAGTGGAGTCGCCAATTCTATTCTGGGGAAAATCCCCCTAATCAGGATCTAGTGAATAGGCAGAGCATGTGACACCTTACAAGACAAAATTACTCCTATTCTACCCAAATCCAACAATCCCTAATGATAAATAAGGGATGAGAGAGTGAATAAAAATGTGTCCCTTGAGTCCTTCTGCTTGTAGAAGATCCCTTCCTGCCATTGTTCGCTCCTAGATTGCTGGCCTCCTCCCAGTGTTGGCCTAAAACAACCTAAGAGAAACATATAGAACAACATATATATATATATATATATATATATATATATATAATCATCAAGTTCATTCAAAGGAGTAAAGATTCATGAAAGCAATTCATAAACATAAACATAAAAAACACATGAATTTGGGACAAGAAGATTCTATTTTATTGATAAGAAGATGAAAAGTTACAACCGTGATCTTGTTAGTGTCGCTCCACGAATCTCATCTGGGTTTCTCTAACTATACTCCAAGTACACCAATACCAATGTGTGATCCTCACAACCTGTTTACACAAATTTTAATTTTTCCTATCTTTGGAAGCTAAAGCTTCATCTTTTCCTAAGTCGTGGAGCCGCCCTTAGTCCAAAAAGGGGAAATTTGAGCCTTCCGTTCCTTTTCGGGTTTTCGAGATTCAGTTTTTCTTGAAGTATAATCTTCAACCATCTTATTTTCCCGGTGCCGAAAGCCCGAAAATGCTTATCTTTTAAAAAAAAAATTAAAAGGGAACAAAAATAAAGGTCACCTTTTTCGTCGCTTTCCAAAAAGCGTTCTTTAAACCCGAAGTTAATTAAGTTCCTAAACATGGTTATAATTCCCTTAATATTTTGCGATTCGGTTTTTTCCTTCTAACGAAACGCTTTTGAACTCTCAACAGTCAAACTCACGATCCTCACTTTTCCGAAAAAATTAAAAGGATAATTAATTATTGACCTGTTTTAATTAAATCCCTAATACATGTCTTAGCGCCTCACTAATCTCATCGTGATTTCACGACCCAGGGATTACTTGTGACTTATCCCTTGACAACAGGATCCCCAAAGTCCCGAAACGTGAAATCGCGTTTTCTCTAAACAGGTTTTAAGTTTCAAGTTAATTCATTTTTAAAACAGGATTAGAAATAATTAAACTGCCTTTTGCATTTCGGGAATTGAGGAAGGCGGTGATTTTTGAAACTTCAGTTTAGAAATCGTCGATATACAGTGACATTAATAACAGATAAATGAAGATATTTTTTGACATGAAAGCGTATCTCTAGGCATATATTTCCATTAAAAAGCATTAATTTTTCGTTGTCTGTGTCTATACACTCGCTCTAATGCGAAATTGAAGGTTAAGAAAGTCTTATGTTTGAACTTCATAGCTATCCTTTACATCTGTTGCATGTCACGTTTACCTAGTTTTATATGCACTTTCTCTGTAAACAGGTTTCTGATCCAGCATAGGTATCATGGCGCCTAAGAAGGCACCCAAGAAAAGTGAAGAGATTGCAGAAGGCTCGAGTCCAGACGGAGACGTTATATCCGATACAGCACCACATGAAATCAATTCCATAAACTCCTAGAGACAGATTTTCGAGACTCTGGATTATGAAATTAAAAATTTCCCTCATGACATTGACAACAAGCTTCGCGATATAGCAGAGTCCGAGCTCCACAAAATAGCTACACGGCCACGGCTTATGGCTTATAATGACATGATCAGTTGGGCCTTAGAGCGAACTGACATACAGATGAGGTGCATTCTGGACAGTCGAGGGGTCATCATTGGCTCTTTCAGACCAAAACATGTACAAGTAATGTATAAATTATCCCCCAGTCCCAAGTATGTTTATAATCAAGAATTTGTGAGTAATTTTCAAAGAAAAGAATGTTTGGAGGTAGACCAAACCTATCCTGACATAATCAAGGACTGGTGGAGAAATGAGGGAAAATTCAGGGCTAACACCCATGCTATTTACACCAAAGCCTCATTGAATGATTATATGATTTATGTGGTGATGATGTTATGTATACTTTTTAGTAAGAAAAGTCCCACCCATTTCCCTACAGAGTGGGTACCTCTTTTGCACGAGGCAACAGAAGGTTACAGCTTCAATTGGGATAAGATTTTATCTGATAACATGGCAAAGGAGGTCATGGACTATCAGACTGCAAGATCAAAAGGCCGACTAGTAGCCTTTTATATGTCGGCATACATCATGGATGCTATATGCTTCTCGACTCCTTTCCCTTTGATGAATTGGAGTTGGAATCCTACTTACCTGGAGCCAATTCATGAATATCATTCTAAACTTTGGGAAGAAAATGCCAAGGATTCTTTCTATGAAATTTTTCATTTCATGGTGATACCACTACATCGGATGTTGTACGGTTGTGCACCTCCCTGCATCTCAGAGTCCGACACAGGAAACCTCAGGGCAGTTGTTGACTGGTTCATAGAGGATAATTTTTCATACATTAGAGTTTTCAGGTGTTCAATCCCCCCACATGCCCTACCGAAATTCCTTCCTGACAGACTGGTGTGCAGGGAGGTGGCTCATCAAATAGTAGCAGGTGGAATTGGGATAGAACTGAAAGTGGCTCAAAAGACATTTTGGCCATTTTTTCACGTTCAGATTGGGAAATTTTCATTGCTCAACTTAGGTCATTCCAAAGTTGAAGCGGCAACACTAGAGGAAGTTAAATTGGTAAACCTCGAGCACAGGAAGCACGATCCTTACCAGTTGGTGGGAAAACACATGGCCCACTGTAATATGAAGGCTTATGAACACGAGAATTCCCCTTGTCACGACTTGTTCAAAGGGACTAAGACCTATGAGGAGGTGTTAGAAAGGGTATAGACATTGTCATCTGACTTGCAAGCTAGTTTTCAGACCTTTCAGAAATACAGACGAAGCGGAATGCCCAAAGTGTTGCAAGGTGAAGCAATTACCCCTCCTCAAGAACAAGAAGATTATCCTCTAGGTTTTGGAAAAGAAAAACAAGATAAAGTCAATCCTGAAAAATTTCCTCATGAGATTGAAGGATCTTCACAAAATGAAGAGGCCTTACAAACGAAAAATTTAGAGACGGAGGCAAAGAGGAGGTCCAGGACGCCTCTCGAGTCCAATAAGTCTACTCCTCCTTCATCACCTGTTGTTGATATTATTATACCTGAGGCTATGGGAGAAACAAGGTCTATAGAGCTAGGAAGTCCCATAACTTCCTTAACTCCTTTACAGCCCACCTTTGGACTCTCACAAGTGGGAGATATATATGTTGGTGACCTCATCCCTATTTCCAAAGATGTAACCCCTCCTTCCGATTATTTTTTCAACAAGGAGAGGAAGGCTATTGTAAGGTAAGAAATGCATATGAGAGAAGGGGGTATGGTGAAGAAGCATAGGCTCTTGATAGATGGCCAGAAACTGGACGAGGAGGATAAAGAAGAGTAACCACATGATAGCTCGATTGCAGGATCAGTTGAAGAATGTTGAGAAAAACATTAAAGAAGAGGTAGATAAAAGTCTGGAACAGGCCAGAGCTACTGAAAGGCAAGAAATCCAGTCACTCAAAGCTAGCTTGGATGAAATGAACCAGAGGATACAGGTAAGTCAGGTACAGGTCACTCAGCAGAGTGAGCTTGTTAAACAATTACAAGCTAAATTGAGTTGGACAGAAGGTCGGGTCGTAGACTTGAAGTCTTTTCAAGCCCTCTCGTTAGAAGCCCATAAAAAGATAGAAGTTGAGCAGCAACAATTGATCTCCAAAATAGAGATCATCCAGCGTTATTTTCAAGAGGCAAGCAAATCTTTTGATAACCTTATTTTACTAGAAAAAGAGGCTAAAGCAGCAAGGAATACTTTTCAGAAGGCAGTCGCATGTTCAGGGAACAAGGAGATGCCAAAAGATTTAAAACTTTCTGTCACAGAACAGATAAGAGGAGACTTATGCTCAAAGCATGGGAAACAAACATAGTTGAAAACAAGAAGATAGTCAAAGAAGTCAAAGATGACTATGAGGGAATATTTGATTCTTTGGATAAGCAAGCAGTAGGATTGGAAAGAAATGACTGCTTTGGACTACTAGGGCAAATAAACATTGTGAAACAACAGTTGTACTACAAAGAGAGTTCACAGGAGGTTCAAGCAGAAATTTCACAGTTGAGAAAGATCAATACCAATCAGATAGACAGGTGGTTGATACAGCCTAATTTAAATATGCAACTGATCAAATCTACCGATAAAGGTTTTGAAGACCAGTTTCCAAAAATACAAAGAAAGTTTTATGTATTTGAAACTAAATATCTCTCGACACCACCCAGAATTTTTGTTCAGTTTTTAGAGAAGTGTGTTGAATGTATAGCTTCAAAAGAGGGAGAGACTTCAGCTAAGAATTGAAGTGTTGTTTGAAGTCTTATACTTTTGAAATGATAGACCAACGAAATGTTAATCATGCAACAGTTAAGGTTGCAGTTTTGTAACTATTTTTCCTTATTTTTCCCTAAAAAATAGGAGATCGCTAACGATCAAGTAGTGATGATTTTGTATAAATAAAAGGAGAGAATACTAGCAATCGGCCTTTTTGATCTCTGTAAAAAGGGAATTTTTGACAAAGTAATTTTGAAGAGACTCTAAATTAATAGAAATGCAGATTGAAGATTCCAGATCTTGTCACCTCTGACTTATGTGTTTCCCTGTCATCTCATCTTTCGTTCATATGTTTAACTGATGAATGCTTGACTACAATTTAGTAAAACCTCTACTATGGAAATTATTATTCTTGTTATTTAAATCATTTATAGTTTTTCCTCTGTATCTGTTATCACTAGATACAAGACATGTAGATATTTAGATTTCAACATCATATGCTTCATTAATACTTTTCTCATTTCATAGTTTTATGTTACTATGTGAGATTCCTCTAAAATTGATGCCTCACTTTGCTAATATTTTTATGTTTTTCTTCATATCATACATGTTTCTTTTCTTTAAAATTTGACTCAGATACAAGAAAAGGCCTACAATTTAGTCATCCTATTTATTTGGGTGTTGACATCATCCTCGTTGTAATGTGGAATAGAGATAACAAGCCTAAAAAGAAAACACGAGAACTTTTTCTTATTTACTTTACCCTTCATGATAGACCTAGTTGCAAGGCGGTCTAACATCGAACCCGGCCTTTCGGATCAAACCAGCATCGCCCTAAATTTATTTAACACTATCTTACAAACAACAAATAACTAGGTTGAGTTAGAACGTTCATGGGCAGCAATTGAGAGAGATATCAATATCCAGGAAAACTGGGAATTTTGACAGAGACAGTTAAGGAACCAACTATAGCCCTCATCTTTTTATCATATCTTTTATTATCGTCAGCTCCCTCTGTCTTTTCAGATGCCTTGACAATATACTTTAGAGCCTTAAAGTATAAACTCTTGGCGTCGTTGTCGGGGAACGAAGTAACGAAGCTTTTTCCCTAGGAAGAACGACATTGACACTTTCCTTATTTGTAGTGAACAAAGTTTGGAAACCTTCTAAGGCTACCTTTATCTTTCACTTGGTGACTCCATTTTGTTTAAACTGGCTCTCAACCAGAAGAACACCAGGAAGAATCCAGACAACAAGCAGATTTCGCCTTTTTCTGTTACAAAAAAAATTATAAAATCAAGAAGACACTTCTGGCATATTGTCTCATCAACAAATAAAAATTATCAACCTAAATACACACAGACTGACTCTGAATATCAACAATGTGAATTAAGTATTCCACCCCTTTACGGGGAGTACTCCGCTGATAAAGTTACATCCCCCGAATCAGATTTGGTTCTGCCCATTTTTGAGACAGAAGCTTTCTTAGTCGTTTCCCACACCAATAGAAAGCGAAGATTTGTCTCACTTCCTATTGTGACAGATTCTCCCTCTCTTCTCGAAGTCCATTTTCCCACCTCTCAAAACTCAAACAATTATCCCATATATCTTGATTCAACTTCTGTTGATTCTCCTATATTTTCACCCTGTGAATTTGAAGGAACTAGTCCACAATCCCCAGGCTCCTTTTTCTCAAGTTTCATCCCTGTCGACAACCAACTTCTTAAAACCCTTCCTTATAACCCCCAAACTTTTACCGCTAAAGCCACAATGGTCGTGGCTAGAGTAGGTGGGGCGGGAGGTGCCGCCACAGGTGGTCAGGGAGTAGGAGCAGGCAGCCAAGCACCACCTCTTTGGATATTCGCAAAGGTTGTTGTGAGATATGTTCCTCTAGTTCTATCAGTTCCTCTCCATGATTTACCAGAAAATTACATGAAAAACCTCCCCAAGTTCACAGGAGGGGGCGATTTAACGATAGTCAAACACATAAAAAAATTTGATCAATTCGCTGACATTCTTGGATTGGAACATGAAGATGTTTACTCCAAAATCTTGGTTCAAACCTTTGAAGGGCAAGTAAGAACCTAATTTCAAGGCTTAGTGGTTGGATCTATACCGTCATATGATGAACTTGAAAACACTTTTATTAGACAGTGGGGTGAGCAGAAAGACCATCTTTATTATCTAACTGAATTTTGAGTTCTTCGAAAGAAAAACTCTGAATCAGTCCTTGAGTTCACCCAATGATTTAACAAATTGTACAACAAGATCCCAGCCGAGGTCAAACCCTCACAGCCTGCAGTGAAAGTGACTTTCGTTGGAGCTTTTGACCTTGATTTCACCCTATTGTTAAGGGAGTGAAGATCAGTAGATCTCACCAAGATGCAAGATGATGCCTTGGAAATCGAATCTAAGATGATGGCATCAGGAAAACTAAAATCCAAATTTGTGACTGGAAACAAAGAAATAAGGAGATACAGGGAGCAAGGAGGACCCTCTGGATCAAGAAGGTCCTCAGAAGATAAGATGGACGATATGGCTAGAATCATCAAAGACCTGTCAAACAAAATATCGAGAATGGAACTTGATCAAGCTAAAAATGAACATCACCCTAGAAAGGAATTCAGGAAGAACCCTAATCCTCAAAACCACCAAAAACAAATTAAGAACAAAGATCAAAAAATCCAAACCCCTTTTAAAAGTTAAAACTTTATAGGAGGGAAAGATTTGGAGGATTTTGAGGAGTTAGAAGAGGATATAAACAATATTGACAAAGACTGCTCACAACCTTATATAACAAGACGCGATTACGAAAAGTCTCTGACTTCAAATTATAGGATTGAGAGTAACGAGAATAGCAGTGTCTCAGAAGATTCGACCTATCAAGGAATAATGGATGGAATAATGGTCGAGCTCCACCAGAAGTATAACCTACGACCTAAAAATAGGGTTTCCTCAACCGCTCCAGTTAAAAAGATATTGTCGAGGGTTGAAAATGATGTACCGGTTTCGAAAAACATTGAAGAAAAGACAAAAGGGACTAAGACCACTAACATACAGTCTACTAAAACAAAGATAGGGAAAATGCCACCCTTAAGCATGCAAAAACTAGACACCCCTGTTACCGAAACAAAGGCCCCTTAGCCAAAGAAAGCTGAAAAGAAAGGGCTGGAGGTTCAAAACATGGAAATCAACAAAACCATTGGAAGTTTTAATCTAGAAAATGAAATCAATAAGATCAAAATTCCTATTCCCCTTGTCAAATTGGCCAAAAACCCGATATACTGAAAACAAATTGCTAAAATGATTAGTTTTTCAGAAAATGAGAGTCAGACTGATGTTATAAACTTAGAGGATGAAAATCCTAACATAATTTTTGGCCCACACTTCGAAGCTGCCAGAGACACCCTAGCTCCTTTCTACATCACTTTGACCATTTTCGATCATCTGCTTCATAACTGCATGTTAGATTTTGGGGCCTCTCACAATGTGATGCCTAAAGCAATCATGGACAGACTCAGCCTTGAAATCACCAGGCCTTATGGAGATTTATATTCTTTCGATTCGAAGAAAGTCAAATGTATAGGTATGATAAAGGACTTAGTAGTAAACCTTGCACAGGTACCTTCGAAAAGTGTTTTAATGGATGTAGTTGTTGCAGATATACCCCCAAAACATGGCATGATCTTGTCCCGATATTGGGGTGCCAAACTCGGAGGTTCCCTTCAACTTGATATGACGTATGCAACAATTCTGGTTTTCGGGGGGTAGTTCACGCGGTTGTACAGGGAAACCAGGTTAGCATTTACGGTTAGTGATCCTCTCAGCCCAAATAATTATCCTGTGTATATTGTTGATCAGGATTTAGGTAATTGCATATTATCTTTAGATGATGATGTAGATGTGTGTATAGAAGAAAGTTGTACAGGAAATAAAAAAGAAAAAGAACAAATAGAATAGGAGGTGTGTAACACTGGTGTTTGGAAAATGTTTTTTGACGGTGCCTCATCTTATCTTGGAGCTGGGGCTGGAGTAATTTTTGTCGCACCTAATGACCAATTCATTATTCCTTTCTCTTATAGGCTTCAATGGAACATATACCACACCAATAACATATGTGAGTACGAAGCTCTAGTGTTAGGGTTAGAGGCCGCTAGGAAAATGAAAATTAAAAACCTGGGAGTTTTTGGAGATGTAGAGTTGATCGTGAAACAAGTTAATCGCTAGTACCAAGCCAAACATCCTAGGTTAAGGTCATATCAAAATTGTGTTTGGGACCTAATCGAAAAAAATTTGTCCTCTGTTAATATTCACTTCGTCCCGAGAGAAGAAAATCAGCAGGCGGATGCTTTAGCCAAAGCAGCTTCGACTTTCTTACCTCCCACTACTTTCAAACTTAATATGATATACAGATGAGACATAGACCTTCAATACCCAATAACATACAACATTGGCAAGTCTTTGAGGATGATGAACAGCTCCGAAAATTTTTAGAAAAGATAGATGAGTTCGCTGAAACCCACACTGACCAAGAAAACCAAAATGATCCTATTTGGATCATGAAGGAAGGGGAAGACCCCCAAGAGTTCCAGGATAAAATCACAAATCACCGAATGTTGGTTTTAAAAAATAATCAGATACCCAAGGGCCTGATTCCATTAGAAAGGCTTTTCAGTCATGATGACATCCCTTTGAAGACTACCTTACAGCCTCAACTAGAGGAGGTCGAAGATTTCAATATAGGTACCGAGGAGAGTCCCAGACTAGTGAAAGTATCCAAGTACCTATCTCCCGAAATCAAGAGTAAATATGCCAAGTTGCTTAAAAAATACAAAGATGTTTTTGCCTGGTCTTATGACGAGTTGAGAACTTATGATATGACTATCATGGAACATAAAATTCCACTAAAACCAGGCATCAAACCTTTTAGACAGAAACTCAGGCAGATTAACCCTATCCTGTTACCAGTGATAGAAAAAGAAGTCAAAAAACTCCTGGATGCTAAAATCATAGTTCCACTGAGATACTCTGATTGGGTAGCCAATTTGGTCCCAGTAAGAAAGAAAAATGGCGAGATAATACTGTGTGTCAATTTCAGAAACCTGAATCGATCATCACTCAAAGACAATTACCCATTGCCTAAGATGGATCACGTTTCAGAAAAAGTAGTTGGAGATAACCAGATGTCTATGATTGATGGTTTTTCAGGTTACAATCAGATTGGAGTGCATCAGGACTCTAAAGAAAAAACTGCTTTCACTACCCCTTAGGGTACTTTTATGTACGATAAAATGCCCTTTGGTTTGATGAATGCAGGGGGCACTTTTCAGCAAGCCATGGATATCGCTTTCATGGGTGAAAGAGATAAATTCATCATTATCTATCTTGATGACCTGATCGTGTTCTCCAAGTCCGATGCAGAACATCTAACGCACCTTAAACAAACCTTTGAGAAATGTCGTAAATTTGGTTTGTCACTCAACCCCAGGAAATCCCATTTCGCGATGCGAGAAGGTAAACTCTTGGGCCATATTGTGTCTAAAGAGGGGATCAAAATTCATCTAAAAAGAGTTGAAGCAATAGACACTATAAATCTTCCTAGAAATGTAAAAGAAATTCAGTCTTTTTTAGGAAAAATAAATTTCTTGAGGAGATTCATCCCCAACTTCGTTGAGATTGTAAAATTAATAACAGATATGCTAAAAAAGGACAGAGAGGTGAGGTGGAACAGCGAAGCCAAAGCATCATTTCAATGCATCAAGAAAGTAATAAGTGAAGCACCGGTCCTGGCAAGTCCAGATTACACGAAAAAGTTTCTGATTTTTTCTTTTGCTTCAGAACATACTATTGCAGTTGTGTTGTTACAGAAAAATGAGAAAAGTTTTGAGTGGCCTATTGCATTTTTTAGCAAAAGCCTCAAAGATGTTGAGTTGAAGTATGATATAATGGAGAAACAGGCCTATGCAATGGTGAAATCTCTTAAGGCTTTTAGAACTTACGTGTTTCATTCAAAAATCATTGCTTATGTACCCTCTAGCTCTGTTAAAGATATCCTGGTGCAACCAGATAGCGATGGAAGAAGAGGCAAGTGGTTAGCTAAGATCCAGGAGTTCGACCTAGAGGTCAAGCCAACTAAAATCATCAAAGGTTAGGGTTTGGCCAAGTTGCTTGCTGAATCGAATTTAAAAGCACTTGGGATAGAGCATTTGCAAGAGAACGAAGGATTCCTGGAAATTGATGAGCTTCATATCACCGCACCTACAGCCGAAATCCAAGATAAGTTTTCTGCTTCAACCTGGTATCACGACATCGTCCATTACCTACTCACGCTTCAATGTCCTAGTGATTTAACCCCGTCAAAATCTAGGATGCTAAAGTTACACACTGTAAAATACTGTATCATAGATGCTAAATTGTATTGGACAGACCCCTTGGGTTTCCTACTGAGGTGTTTAGTCGAAACTGAAACTGAAGGGTTTATAGAGGAATTCCATGTCGGAGTATGTGGAGGACATCACGCGTGGCGAGAAACAGCGTATAAAATATTGAGAGACGGATACTACTAGCCCAAATTGTTCACAGAAGTGAACACTAAAGTTCAAAATTGTGTCCCATGTCAGTTGTTCTCGGGCAAACAGAAGATCCCAACCTTGCCCCTTCTTCCAGTTAAAATCGAAGCCCCTTTTCAACAATGGGGACTCGATTTCATTGGAGAAATCCATCGACACTCCAACGCGTAGCACAAATGGATCCTAAATGCTACTAATTACTTCACAAAATGGGTGGAAGTTATTCCCACAAGAAATGCAATCGATTCGGTAGTAATCAATTTTTTGGAAGATAATATTTTATCCAGGTTTGGTTGTCCCTAGAAAATAGTCATTGATAACGCGCAAGCATTCAAGTCAATGGCTATGGTAAATTTTTTCCTAAAATATAATATCATACTAGGACACTCAACAACGTACTGTCCACAAGGAAATGGTCTCCTGAATCATCCAACAAAATCTCGATTGTCGTGATAAAAAATGTCCTGACAGAAAACAAGAAAGCATGGCATATCCATTTAAAATATGCTCTATGGGCCAACAGAATAAGCACTAAAAGAGAAATTGGGATTTCCCATTTCCAGATGGTATATGGCACTAATGTTGTTTTACCAATAAATTTTGCTTTGCCGGTAATGAAACTCTGACAGGATTCAAATGAAGAACCTAATGGCATTACCAGGAGAATAAACCAGTTGGTCGAAGTTCAACAAAATAGGGTCGAAGTAAATGAAAGGTTGCAAAGGTATCAGGATAAAATGAAAGCCTTATTCGATCAGAA
>JZKD02S1668543.1:87460-109170 GCA_000966675.3 Picea glauca
TTTTAGGTATAACTCAATTTATGTTTTTGTTTGATTTCAGCTTTTAAGTTTTGTTAAATGTTCTAATACTGGAAGGATCTTATTTGAAAGTGTTTTTGTAAGAGAACCATAAGATATCAGACAATTATTAGATTTAGGTTTGTTTTATTTCAACTTTTAAGTTTTGTTAAATGTTCTAATATTGGAGGAGATCCTAAAATTCAGGTGTTCTTGTAAGAGAACCTTAGGATCTTGACAATTGTTAGACCTAGGTTTGATTAGTTGTTGAAAGAGATTTTCATGAATATGTTCTTGTAATGGAACTTTAAGATCTCGGACATATTAGGAATCTTTCTAGATCTATATATTTTAGGTAGCACTTCTAAGTTTACCTTCCCGGGTTGACATTAAATAAACTCTGATTGACATCATCAATTAGAACTAAACAGTAGGTTGTGTTTTTAGTTCTTTGACTTTGGCTAGATCATAAACATGTCTAGATTAATCCTAACCTTATTAGTTATCCTAACAAGAATAACTGATTGGTTTGGCTCAAGGAAACTCCCTAGACTAAAGGTCAAAAAGTTTCCATTAAGAAGTTCTCTGAAGCCCTTGATATTTTGAAGGCAGGTAAGAAGATTGACCCAGAGAGATTTAAATGAGTTGACAAACTTTGATTCTTTTCAAACATATACCTTCCCGAGTGTATTGCGTACTCATTGATTGCCCCCACTTCAAAAATATATATAAAAGATTGAATACGGACAGATGGTGAAAGGAAATTCAATATTGATTGCCCCCATCTGGTTCAAAGAAATGAAGAAAGGAAATTCATGCTTATTGATTGCCCTCATCTCAGCATTTAAATTCTTGCAAAAAATGAAGTGGTGAAAGGAAATTCAATGTGGGAAGTCGGATAACTTCACCAGGGTACTGAACAGGCTTGCTGGCAGTGAAGCAATATCCTCGCATCTGATGAAAGTTGTTATACATGAGTTAAAAGATACTCTGGTAATTTCTCTTCTTTTGGACTGGATTTTATCATAGGTTTCTAAGATCTCCTTACCGGACACAGTGTAAATACTTAAATTGATGCAAACAGAATCACGAGAAGCCTGATCAGATGGTTAATTTGGTTTTGATTATCTTACATAGATTTGAGGTCAGTTTTAGGATAAGAAATATATTGAAAACCTAGCTCGGGATAGTCAGAAATTTTTGTTTTTGAAAATTTTTCAAGGTTAACGTTGAGACCTTGATCTTGTTCAGTCTTTCTCATTATTTGTCGCACAAAGCCAAGTCTTTGACCCCATTAGAAAATGAAGGCACTTGGTCTACGTGTTCTTCTCTTCCCACAAGGAGACGAGATCCCTAGATGGAGCCCAATGTTTACATGAATTTTAATTTTTCCTATCTTTGGAAGCTAAAGCTTCATCTTTTCCTAAGTCGTGGAGCCACCCTTAGTCCAAAAAGGGGAAATTTGAGCCTTTCGTTCCTTTTTGGGTTTTCGAGATTCGGTTTTTCTCAAAGTATAATCTTCAACCATCTTAAATCCCAAAAACGCTTAGCTTTTAAAAAAAAAAGGGGGGGGGGAAGAAATAAAGGTCACCTTTTCCGTCGTTTTCCAAAAGGCTCTCTTTAAACCCGAAGTTAATTAAGTTCCTAAACATGGTTATCATTCCCTTAATCTTTCGTGATGCAGGTTTTTCCTTCTAACGAAACGCTTTCAAACTCTCAACAGTCAAACTCACGATCCTCACTTTTCCGAAAAAATTATAAGGATAATTAATTATTGACCTGTTTTAATTAAAGCCCTAATACGTGTCTTAGCGCCTCACTAATCTCATTGTGATTTCGCGACCCGGGGATTGCTTGTGACTTATCCCTTGACAATAGGATCCCCGAAGTCCTGAAATGCGAAATCGCGTTTTCTCTATACAGGTTTTAAGTTTCAAGTTAATTCGTTTTTAAAACAGGATTAGAAATAATTAAACTGCCTTTCGCATTTCGGGAATGAAAGAAGGTGGTGATTTTTGAAACTTCAGTTTTGAAATCGCCGATATACGGCGACATTAATAACGGATAAATGAAGATATTTTTTGACATGAAAGTGTATCTCTAGGCATATCTTTCCATTAAAAAGCATTAATTTTTCGTCGTCTGCGTCTGTACACTCACTTTAAAGCGAAATGGAAGGTTAAGAAAGTCTTATGTTTGAACTTCATAGCTATCCTTTACATCTGTTGCATGTCACGTTTACCTGGTTTTATACGCACTTTCTCTGTAAACAGGGTTCTGATCCATCACAAGTATCATGGCACCTAAGAAGGCACCCAAGAAAAGCGAAGAGATTGCAGAAGGCTCGAGTCCAGACGGAGACGTTATATCTGATACAACACCACATGCCATTGATTCCATAAAATCCTAGAGATAGATTTTCAAGACTCTGGATTATGAAATTAAAAATTTTCCTCATGACGCTGACAACAAGCTTCGCGATATAGCGGAGTCCGAGCTCCACAAAATAGCTACACGACCACGGCTTACGGCTTATAATTACATGATCAGTTGGGCCTTAGAGCGAACTGACATACAGACGAGGAGTATTCTGGACAGCCGAGGGGTCGTCATTGGCTCTTTCGGACCGAAACATGTGCAAGTAATGTATAAATTATCCCCCAGTCCCAAGTATGTTTATAATCAAGAATTTGTGAGTAATTTTCAAAGAAAAGAATGTTTGGAGGCAGACCAAACCTATCCTGACATAATCAAGGACTGGTGGAAAAACGAGGGAAAATTCAGGGCTGACACCCATGCTATTTACGCCACAGCCTCATTGAATGATTATATGATTTATGTGGCGATGATGTTATGTAGACTTTTCGGTAAGAAAAGTCCCACCTAGTTCCCTGCAGAGTGGTTACCTCTTTTGCACAAGGCAGCAGAAGGTTACAACTTCAATTGGGATAAGATTTTATCTGATAACATGGCAAAGGCGGTCATGGACTATCAGACTGCAAGATCAAAAGGCCGACCAGTAGCCTTTTATATGTCGGCATACATCATGGATGTTATATGCTTCTCGACTCCTTTCCCTTTGATGAATTGGAGTTGGAATCCTACTTACCTGGAGCCAATTCATGAATATCATTCTAAACTTTGGGAAGAAAATGTCAAGGATTCGTTCTATTAAATTTTTCATTTCGTGGTGATACGACTACATCGGATGTTGTATGGTTGGGTGCCTCCCCGCATCTCAGAGTCCGTCACAGGAAACGTCAGGGCAGTTGCTGACTCGTTCATAAAGGAGAATTTTTCATACATTAGAGTTTTTAGGTGTTTAATCCCCCCATGTGCCCTACCGAAATTCCTCCCTGACAGACTGGTGTGCAAGGAGGTGGCTCATAAAATAGTAGTAGGTGGAATTGGGATAGAAATAAAAGCGGCTCAATAGAAATTTTGGTCAGTTTTTCCCATTCAGATTGGGAAATTTTCATTGCTCAACTTAGGTCATTCCAAAGTTGAAGCGGCGGTGCTAGAGGAATTTAAATTGGTAAACCTCAATCACAGGAAGCACAATCCTTACCAGTTGGTGGGAAAACACGCCCACTGTAATATGAAGGCTTATGAACACAAGAAGTCCCCTTGTGTCGACTTGTTCAAAGGGACTAAGACCTATGAGGAGGTGTTAGAAAGGGTACAGACACTGTCGTACGACTTGCAAGCTAGTTTTCAGACCTTCCAGAAACACAGACGGAGCGGAATGCCCAAAGTGTTGCAAGGTGAAGCAATTACCCCTCCTCATGAACAAGAAGATTCTCCTCCAGTTTTCGGACAAGAAACACAAGATAAAGTCAATCCTGGAAAATTTCCTCACGAGACTGAAGGATGTTCACAAAATGAAGAGGCCTTACAAACGAAAAATTCAGAGACGGAAGAAGAGAGGAGGTCCAAGACACCTCCCAAGTCCAATAAGTCTACTCCTCCTTTATCACATGTTGTTGATATCATTATACCTGAGGCTATGGGAGAAACAAGGTCTACAGATCTAGGAAGTCACATAACTTCCTTAACTCCTTTACAAACCACCTTTGGACTCCCACAGGTGGGAGATATATTGGTGACCTCACCCCTATTTCCAAAGATGAAATCCCTCCTTACGATTATTTTTTCAGCAAGAAGAGGAAGGATATTGTAAGGCAAGAAATGCATATGAGAGAAGGGGGTATGGTGAAGAAGCATGGGCTCTTGATAGATGGACAGAAACTGGAGCAGGAGGATTTCTCTACAGAGGTAGCAGGCTCCATGGGAGTCATGGCAACAACAAACATTTTTACTGTGGAGAGCATGAGAACAAGGATAAAGAAGAGTAACCACATGATAGCTCAATTGCAGGATCAGTTGAAGAATGTTGAAAAAAACATTAAAGAAGAGGTAGATAAAAGTCTAGAACAGGCCAGAGCTACTGAAAGGTAAGAAATCCAGTCACTCAAAGCTAGCCTGGATGAAATGAACCAGAGGATACAGGTAAGTCGGGTACAGGTCACTCAGCAGAGTGAGCTTGTTAAACAATTACAAGCTAAATTGAGTTTGACAGGAGGTCGGGTCATAGACTTGAAGGCTTTTCAAGCCCTCTCGTTAGAAGCCCATACAAAGATAGAAGCTGAGCAGGAACAATTGATCTCCAAAATAGAGATCATCCAGTGTTATTTTTAAGAGGCAAGCAAATCTCTTGATAACATTATTTTACTAGAAAAAGAGGCTAAATCAGCAAGGAATACTTTTCAGAAGGCAGTCACATGTTCAGGGAATAGGGAGATGCCGAAAGATTTAAAACTTTCTATCATAGAATAGATAAGAGGAGACATTATGCTCAAAGCATGGGAAACAAACATAGTTGAAAACAAGAAGATAGTCAAAGAAATCAAAGATGATTGTGAGGGAATCTTTGATTCTTTGGATAAGCAAGCATTAGGATTGGAAAGAAATGACTGCTCTGAACTACTAGGGTAGATAAACATTGTGAAACAACAATTGTACTACAAAGAGAGTTCACAGGAGGTTCAAGCAGAAATTTCACAGTTGAGCGAGAACAATACCAATCAGATAGATAGATGGTTGATACACCCTAATTTAAAGCTGCAAGTGATCAGATCTTTTGATAAAGGTTTTGAAGACCAGTTTCCAAAAATACAAAGAAAGTTTTATCTATTTGAAACTAAAGATCTCCTGACACCACAAAGAATTTTTGTTCATTTTTTAGAGAAGTGTGTTGAATTTATAGCTTCAAAAGAGGGAGAGACTTCAGCTAAGTAGTCAAGTATCGTTCGAAGTCTTATACTTTTGAAATGATAGACCAACAAAATTTTAATCATGCAACGGTTAAGTTTGCAGTTTTGTAACTATTTTTCCTTCTTTTTCCCTAAAAAATAGGAGATCGCTAACGATCAAGTAGTGATGATTTTGTATAAATAAAAGGAGAGAAAACTGACAATGGGATTTTTTTATCTCTCTAAAAAGGGCATTTTTGACGAAGTAATTTTGAAGAGACTCTAAATTAATAGAAATGCAGATTGAAGATTCCAGATCTTGTCACCTCTGACTTATGTGTTTCCCTATCATCTCATCTTTCTTTTATATGTGTAACCGATGAATGCTTGACTACAATTTAGTAAAACCTCTACTGTGGAAATTATTATTCTTGTTATTTAAATCATTTACAGTTTTTCCTCTGTATCTGTTATCAATATATACAAGACCTGTAGATATTTAGATTTCAACATCATATGCTTCATTAATACTTTTCTCATTTCGTAGTTTTTTGTTACTATGTGAGATTCCTCTGAAATTGATGCCTCACTTTGCTAATAGTTTTATGTTTTTCATCATATCATACATGTTTATTTTCTTTACAATTTGACTCAGATATAAGAAAAGGCCTACAATTTAGCCATCCTATTTATTTGGGTGTTGACATCATCCTTGTTGTATTGTGGAATAGAGATAACAAGCCTATAAAGAAAACATGAGAACTTGTTCTTCTTTACTTTACCCTTCATGACGGTACCAGTTACAAGGCAGCCTAACATCGAACCTGGCCTTTCGGATCAAACCAGCATCACCCTAAGTTTATTTAACACTATCTTACAAACAGCAAATAACCGGGTTGAGTTAGAACGTTCATGGGTGGCAATTGAGAGAGATATCAGTATCCAGGAAAACTAGGAATTTCGACAGAGACAGTTGAGGAACCAACTATAGCCCTCATCTTTTTATCATAGCTTCATCGATACAGTTTTCACTTATAAAAAAATTAATCTTACATTGCTTGGTGACCCTTGACTCGGCATCCTTATTTACCCATCCTAATGGGTATGGGTGAGGATGGTCTTGAACTTCCAATCTAAGCTTGCCAACTAGATATTTTGTGAGGTTAGCATGAATTGGAATCAAATAGAGCTCATCCATGTTTTTCTTCTTGACCTAGATCTTGATCTAGAATATTTTAGTCACATATTTCTCTTCCATGGGATGGAATCTAATCAAGTTCAACTCCTTCTACATTGCAGTGCAGATAATATTTTCATATACATTTGAGATACTCTTCACTTGGTTCCATAAATCCATTGCTAGCATGTTCTTCTTCCTGATATTTGTCTTGCAACTATTTGGATTCATCTTTAGATGTAGCTTCCAACACTTGTGTTCAGTGTGATTATTGATATTACAATGGTTAGAATGGTCGTTTGGATCCTTACACAAATGTGATGTAGATGTTTTACTCTTATCCATTCCATTCCACTACTTTTTCCCCTCCTTGGAAGTATCCTGGTGATCTCTTTTCTTGGAACCACTTGGTTGTCTTTTCTTCTTGTCCATACTCTATAGATAGTCTACTTCCACATGCACCTCATTAGTTATCCTAGGTTTAAATGATGTTGTTTTCCTCCTTAAATGATTATGGAGACCTCCCAGATACTTGAGGAACACATCCAAGTTCTTAGGATATATACCCAACATAATGGCTATTTCATGAACTTAGTAGTGTACCCTTGTACACTTTGCGCTTGCTTCCATCGAAAGTAATGCGAATGAATCCACTAGTCCTCTTCGTATGAAATAAGGTAGAACTAGGACTTGATGGGAGTTTTAAACACCTCTCACCTAATTACTAGGGGATCTCTCTTTAGCCTAAGTGTCTCCATCTGACTTTCCCACCAATTTTGGGCATGTCCCTCTAACTTTAGTCAAGAAAATCATATATTTTACTATTCTCCTATGTTATGAACAATGAAATGGACTTCTAACTATTGAAACCATTGATTCAACTTAACAACATCAATCTCACCTTGGTGGAGTTTGATGTCCACTTTCTTTTTTCTTTTTTTTTAATATAACTGGGATATAGATTTATTCAAAAAACTCTATGAGAAATCTCGCAGAGAAAGAGGTTACAAGGGGGAAAACTAGTCTTATCTATAGTAGCAAAAATGGGTTCTATAATAACTAGACTGACATGAAAACTAGATTTTGTCTTTAGAGTATAAAAAATTCCTAGATAAATCCTCCTATACAGTCTATAGAATACCCCTAGGAGAAAAATAAAAAATCTTAACATTAGAAATTCACAATTTTGGAAGATCTTTCTTGTCAAATTCGGCCTTATCATGCCTTAAGGTGAGTTCAGGTCTGGAACTATCAGTTGAGGGCTTGGAGAAGACATTGTGTCTGAAATCATTATGGTTGTGCTAGTTAGCGATGGGGTAACTGGTATGTAATGCATCTCTTCAACCTCATACCAGATAGGCACACATTCGTCCTAGAGTTGCTACTATCCTTGCCTTTGTTCCACTAATAGTTCCATTGCAGTAAGCATCTGTGCAAACAAACTGTTCATTTGGATTTAGAGGGCCTAGACCGAATTCACCAATTTTGCATGCTCCTCCTCCTAAATTTCACATCGGTAACTCGCATTACCAGTTCTTCGATGACCCATGACACAAGTTCTCACAAATTTAGTGAGGTTGATGACTTCAACTGCAACCACAAGTTCACTCTGAAAGAATGCTAAGATTACTGTGAATCCCACCTTCCAATGTTGTTGCAATGTTGTTTATTATGCTAAAACCACCTTTGGTTGTTCAATTCACACACGAGCTCATGTATTTCTTCATACCATTGTGTGAAGGATAAACACCACAAAGGATGAATCAATTCACATTTCAAATCCATTAAACAAGCAATCTGCTCGCACAGGGTAATTTGTTGACTTGTGGCGTAAGTACCATGATTAACAATGTCTTGATGGTCATATAGGGTAAGGGTTAATGTTTTTGCATGCATCAACTCCTTATTAGGTTTCAAGTTTTGGACCCTCTAGAATGATCTTGAATGTCCACATGTGACTAGCTTCACATGTATAAGTAATGGAAGCTAATGTGGCTTCCACTTAGTATCACGGTGGTCAATAGGATAGGTCAACTTGTAGGAGGTATAACTTTCTCATATGAACTTTGATTAAGGTGATCTTTGTGCCATTAGAAATCTCTAAATAAATAGAATAATTTAAAGAGTATAGGAGATCCATTCACAAAGTTTTGACCCCAAATTTGTCATTTTATGCCTCGACCAAGCTCCAAAATTTTATAGATCCCAAATTTCCAAAACAGGACCTACCCCTAAAATGATCCCTACAAGCCAATAACTCTAATTTGTCCACCCATAATACCAAAGTAGATGATAAGTTATATGGTATTCCATTTTAGATCAAAATTTGATTTATCCAAGATGAATTTATATATTATCATAAGCTCAACACAATCCCTAAGGTAGGTGGAAGAAACAAATAATAATACTTGGTCCCATTATATTCTTATGATTATCTTCATGCTTATCCCAGATAGTGTGCACAATGTTCTATATTAATAGAATTACAATGGGGAAATCTCCTTAGCAAGAGTATTTCCCCATCATTATAAAGGTACCACATCCATTTATGTTGAAAGTATGAGTCTCCGATATGAATAAAACAAAGCATAAAAGGAACTATTGGTTGAAAATATCCGAGAATTGTGTACATCATTCAACAAATGTTGTACACCATTGTTTCTTATGTTATCATTTTTTATAGTATCCCAATATCCTAGGCATGCTTAGTAAATTGTGTATGCTTGTTATCAGATGCAACTGGTAGCATTACTATATTCTAAACCTTGTTGTGAGATGCAACTCTTAGTATTATGATATTTTATACCATAATTGTTAATTAAAGATGAGGAATAGTTGTAATATGCAAGTTTGTTATTATAGACATATATTTAACAATATGGAACATAATTGGCATCTATAAGGACTCAATACCCCTCATCCATGGCTTCATGAAACAAGGTAGCATGATTGTAAAGAAGATCTTATGAGGAGTTCCATACCCTCTCTAGTCAAAATAGGCTTAACTACCAAAATAAGAAAAATATCAAGATGAAATGACAATGGTCAAAGAAGAAACCTAAGCATATTACCATACATGAAATTGGTTATGCCATTAATCCCATGCATGAATCATGCAACTCTACCATAATCTAAGGATGCTTCTTTAGTTGTATCAAAGGTGCCAAGCCAATGCCTTTATTTGGTCTAGAATCTCAAATATTTATAGAATGAAGACCCAGTGGACTTTATTAAATGCCCAAGTATTGTGTTGGTTCCTACTATTATATCTTGAATTTTTCTCTAGGGATATGATGATGACATTCTAACACTTGGTATGTAGTGGCAATAATTGAAGAAGAATAAGATTAGTTGATCATGTTATATGACATTGAATGTCTATCATTGTCAATTAATAGAACAATAGGCTTAGAGGAAGCATTGAGTCTTCTATCCCAAACCCATGTATTACTATAACATATAGTAAAGTAGGAAGAAGAGTAGAATAATACAAAACTCCACAAGATAACAATGGTATTCTGCCTACCTTCCTAGGAACAAGCTTGTTATATTTTTTATAGAAACAACCCAAATTTGGTCAAAGTGGGATTCAAACTCCCAATGCATATCTATTAAGAGATTCTTAGATGGAGGCCATATAGGACTATGATAAGATTTGAACTTTTGATGCTTGTAACAAAAATGTGAGTCATTTAAACTAGTGAAATCAATGCATATTTATTACTAAAATAGTTAAGGTATATTACTGAAAGAGATAAATATTTCTCTAAGATGTGTTGAAATGCAAACACGTCAAAACAATAATATCAAAGCCCCCATTATAGTTAAAGAAAGAAGTTGAGATCCTAAAATCACGAAGTGTAAAGTGGCTTTGAATGCTTAGTTTGATATATCCTCTATGCCACTACACAACTTAAAAGTCTTTTTAAATTTTAAAAGATATCAAAACTTAGAGTGTGTGACACGGTAGTTGTCTAGGGTGCATGACTAATCCACCGGATAGACCCTAACACTAATTTCTACATAAACCCTATGCATTAAAGAGTAGATGTTATGAAAATCAAGGAAACCTTATGAAAAGACTAAAAGGGAATACCGGAATCATCTAGATAGCAATAAAGTTGGCAATAACACCCCACATGGAAATAGTTATGAAATCAAAGGGATATAGTCGAATCCTTCTATGTACAAAATTTAGCAGTGACTATCCCCATTTGGCACTTATCATCCTCCTCTCTCATGTTCTGCATCTTCTCCTTAGATTTTGTCTTTTCCTTATAGCATCAAAATTCCATCTCCCACCTCGTTGTGGCACCAAAAAACCCAATTTCCCCACATCTACCATCAAAATCCAAACCACAACTTGAATTACATCTTGCAATGGTGCTAAATTGTAAAATTTACCCAACCTTTGTTGTGATCCTTAACCCTTGAAATTGAATCATAAATAAAATACCATAAATACTCAACAATGTATTCAATATCAAAACCCTTAAGGTAGGGCAACACCATAAAATGATCCTTTTATGGAAGGATCGACTTTTGTTTCTTATTTATAGCTAGTTGGAAAACCTTGATCATAACCAAATTCTAACTACCTAGTGGGTCTTCTTTAATGAAGCCAAATTACATTTATTCAATGTTAACCACATGGTGGACCTTATTCAATAATAACAAACAAAGTTGACCCAATCCATATTACATTAAATGGTCACCATACAGACACTAGCTCTAATGGTCTCTTTGGCCCCCATTACACCCCTAGAGGGGATCCCACAACTACGTGCTCTTTTCGGAAGTGTTGCCCTCAATGCTTGTAGTGATGATGTACAGCCATAAACTAGAATCCCATGCATGGGTGTTGATCATAACACATGAGTAAACCATGAAACCAAGGTTACATGTATAAGTGTTGCCCTCGATGGTGAAGCGGTCCAAGTAATTCATCCATAAACCTAGGTTTCATGCCTTAGTGCTCATGTTGAATCCAAACTGATGACACCTAAACTCAATAAATGGTTGAGCATTGTGCTTTAAATGGCACTATGATCATGAGGATCCAAATAAATAAAACCACCCATGTCCAAAAGATCATGCACGTAGCTACAAAAGGTTAGTTGTGGATTTGAAAGGAACACTACCACTAGAGAATATGCAAGTTGAATATCAATAGTCATAACTTGCTCCTAACTTCCCTCGATGATATTATCTTTACATGGTGGAACAAATTCATCAAAGAGAAGTTGGAAGCAGTTGTCTTCCCATAAATTAAAATTATGCATACATTATTCATCACAAGCCTCCTCTAAATGACACTAGGCATGTGTATCTTTTGTATACTCTCCATTGATGAATGTATATGTCTCTCCAATGATACAACTCTCTTTAGTTTCTTGAAAAAATACATGAACCTCCATAACTTGTTGTAAGTTTTCCTAGATATCCTGCAAGGTTCTTAAATTTTCCATTTGATCCTCCCATGGCATGTTTTTCAACATTGTCATTCTTTGGTTCTAATAGGGTTTTGAGTCACAACTTAAAAGTGGTGTAAATTCTAGAATAGTAGTTAGAATATCCATTATGACCATAATTCTTAAATGTCGTAACCANTTATATGGTATTCCATTTTAGATCAAAATTTGATTTATCCAAGATGAATTTATATATTATCATAAGCTCAACACAATCCCTAAGGTAGGTGGAAGAAACAAATAATAATACTTGGTCCCATTATATTCTTATGATTATCTTCATGCTTATCCCAGATAGTGTGCACAATGTTCTATATTAATAGAATTACAATGGGGAAATCTCCTTAGCAAGAGTATTTCCCCATCATTATAAAGGTACCACATCCATTTATGTTGAAAGTATGAGTCTCCGATATGAATAAAACAAAGCATAAAAGGAACTATTGGTTGAAAATATCCGAGAATTGTGTACATCATTCAACAAATGTTGTACACCATTGTTTCTTATGTTATCATTTTTTATAGTATCCCAATATCCTAGGCATGCTTAGTAAATTGTGTATGCTTGTTATCAGATGCAACTGGTAGCATTACTATATTCTAAACCTTGTTGTGAGATGCAACTCTTAGTATTATGATATTTTATACCATAATTGTTAATTAAAGATGAGGAATAGTTGTAATATGCAAGTTTGTTATTATAGACATATATTTAACAATATGGAACATAATTGGCATCTATAAGGACTCAATACCCCTCATCCATGGCTTCATGAAACAAGGTAGCATGATTGTAAAGAAGATCTTATGAGGAGTTCCATACCCTCTCTAGTCAAAATAGGCTTAACTACCAAAATAAGAAAAATATCAAGATGAAATGACAATGGTCAAAGAAGAAACCTAAGCATATTACCATACATGAAATTGGTTATGCCATTAATCCCATGCATGAATCATGCAACTCTACCATAATCTAAGGATGCTTCTTTAGTTGTATCAAAGGTGCCAAGCCAATGCCTTTATTTGGTCTAGAATCTCAAATATTTATAGAATGAAGACCCAGTGGACTTTATTAAATGCCCAAGTATTGTGTTGGTTCCTACTATTATATCTTGAATTTTTCTCTAGGGATATGATGATGACATTCTAACACTTGGTATGTAGTGGCAATAATTGAAGAAGAATAAGATTAGTTGATCATGTTATATGACATTGAATGTCTATCATTGTCAATTAATAGAACAATAGGCTTAGAGGAAGCATTGAGTCTTCTATCCCAAACCCATGTATTACTATAACATATAGTAAAGTAGGAAGAAGAGTAGAATAATACAAAACTCCACAAGATAACAATGGTATTCTGCCTACCTTCCTAGGAACAAGCTTGTTATATTTTTTATAGAAACAACCCAAATTTGGTCAAAGTGGGATTCAAACTCCCAATGCATATCTATTAAGAGATTCTTAGATGGAGGCCATATAGGACTATGATAAGATTTGAACTTTTGATGCTTGTAACAAAAATGTGAGTCATTTAAACTAGTGAAATCAATGCATATTTATTACTAAAATAGTTAAGGTATATTACTGAAAGAGATAAATATTTCTCTAAGATGTGTTGAAATGCAAACACGTCAAAACAATAATATCAAAGCCCCCATTATAGTTAAAGAAAGAAGTTGAGATCCTAAAATCACGAAGTGTAAAGTGGCTTTGAATGCTTAGTTTGATATATCCTCTATGCCACTACACAACTTAAAAGTCTTTTTAAATTTTAAAAGATATCAAAACTTAGAGTGTGTGACACGGTAGTTGTCTAGGGTGCATGACTAATCCACCGGATAGACCCTAACACTAATTTCTACATAAACCCTATGCATTAAAGAGTAGATGTTATGAAAATCAAGGAAACCTTATGAAAAGACTAAAAGGGAATACCGGAATCATCTAGATAGCAATAAAGTTGGCAATAACACCCCACATGGAAATAGTTATGAAATCAAAGGGATATAGTCGAATCCTTCTATGTACAAAATTTAGCAGTGACTATCCCCATTTGGCACTTATCATCCTCCTCTCTCATGTTCTGCATCTTCTCCTTAGATTTTGTCTTTTCCTTATAGCATCAAAATTCCATCTCCCACCTCGTTGTGGCACCAAAAAACCCAATTTCCCCACATCTACCATCAAAATCCAAACCACAACTTGAATTACATCTTGCAATGGTGCTAAATTGTAAAATTTACCCAACCTTTGTTGTGATCCTTAACCCTTGAAATTGAATCATAAATAAAATACCATAAATACTCAACAATGTATTCAATATCAAAACCCTTAAGGTAGGGCAACACCATAAAATGATCCTTTTATGGAAGGATCGACTTTTGTTTCTTATTTATAGATAGTTGGAAAACCTTGATCATAACCAAATTCTAACTACCTAGTGGGTCTTCTTTAATGAAGCCAAATTACATTTATTCAATGTTAACCACATGGTGGACCTTATTCAATAATAACGAACAAAGTTGACCCAATCCATCTTACATTAAATGGTCACCATACAGACACTAGCTCTAATGGGCTCTTTGGCCCCCATTACACCCCTAGAGGGGATCCCACAACTACGTGCTCTTTTCAGAAGTGTTGCCCTCAATGCTTGTAGTGATGATGTACAACCATAAACTAGAGTCCCATGCATGGGTGTTGACCATAACACATGAGTAAACCATGAAACCAAGGTTACATGTATAAGTGTTGCCCTTGATGGTGAAGAAGTCCAAGTAATTCATCCATAAACCTAGGTTTCATGCCTTAGTGCTCATGTTGAATCCAAATTGATGACACCTAAACTCAATAAATGGTTGAGCATTGTGCTTTAAATGGCACTGTGATCATGAGGATCCAAATAAATAAAACCACCCATGTCCAAAAGATCATGCACGTAGCTACAAAAGGTTAGTTGTGGATTTGAAAGGAACACTACCACTAGAGAATATGCAAGTTGAATATCAATAGTCATAACTTGCTCCTAACTTCCCTCGATGATATTATCTTTACATGGTGGAACAAATTCATCAAAGAGAAGTTGGAAGCAGTTGTCTTCCCATAAATTAAAATTATGCATACATTATTCATCACAAGCCTCCTCTAAATGACACTAGGCATGTGTATCTTTTGTATACTCTCCATTGATGAATGTATATGTCTCTCCAATGATACAACTCTCTTTAGTTTCTTGAAAAAATACATGAACCTCCATAACTTGTTGTAAGTTTTCCTAGATATCCTGCAAGGTTCTTAAATTTTCCATTTGATCCTCCCATGGCATGTTTTTCAACATTGTCATTCTTTGGTTCTAATAGGGTTTTGAGTCACAACTTAAAAGTGGTGTAAATTCTAGAATAGTAGTTAGAATATCCATTATGACCATAATTCTTAAATGTCGTAACCATTATGCTTCTACTGAAACTAGTTCTATTGTAGTCTAGTTGATAATCAAAGAGATAATCGTGTCACAAATATTTTTTGGGAGAATTCTAAGGCCCTAACATGAAAGGGGTATAATTTTCATTATACCTCTTTGAATTTCTATTTTGGCCCCTATTTTGAAATGCCATGATCACTTTGTTTCTATTGGCATTGGTCTTACTGCAATCTGGACTCTTTATCAGAAGATATACGCTCTATAATACTTGTGGTCATAAAAAAAAACACACTAAAATAACTAATTTGAAATCAACAATATATTCACTTCCCAAACTCTGTAGATAAAGGGGCACTAAGAAAAATAAAAGTTCAACACCTGTGGAAAGCCAGCAAAGAAAAAGTGGTACTAAGAAAATGAAGAGATTGAAACATATGCCACGTCAGCAAAGTGAAAGGGGTCCTATGAAAAAGAGAAGGTTGACACCTATGCCACATCAGCAAGGATGACATGTCAACAAGCATAAAGGAGCAGTAACAAAAATAAAAGGTTGACACCTATTCCTTGTCAGCAAGGATTCAAGCAATTTTTTTTTAATTGTGTTCATTTTTAAAGGAATTTGAATCTACAATTTGTTTCTTCATATTCTGCACAAAAATATTTAAAAATGGATCTAAGTTTTGCTAGCCTATTTTTCCTCTTGAAAAATTATTTTAAAAAGGAATAAAAAAAACGAAGGACAAATTCTTCCACATTTTTTCCAAGAAATAGCTCTAATACCAATTGCTATGATCCTTAACTACAAATAATATATTCAATAATATGATAGAAAATTCACTTAACTTCATATATACAAATACCCTTAAGGTAGTGCAACACCATAAAATGATCCTTTCATAGAAGGATCAACTCTTGTTCAAGTGTCTCTAAGAGAGGGAAACCTCCCAATGAACTAACCTCCAATACAATATATAACAATACATGATTCATAAAGAGGACTCCATCCGGAAGAGATCGAATGGTTGGAGGTCTATGGCGAGGGTTTCCCTGGCCGCAGACCTCCTGTGTCAACTTTTTTGTCAAGTGGCCCACGATCTCTTTGAGGCCTCCTTTGGCCTGAAGCTTCCTTCTCTCGGTGGTTCTCCTCCTGATCCGAAGTCTTCCTTTCTTGGGTTGCCTATGGGGAGGTCTCCACCCCTCCTATTCCTTGATCTTGCGTGAATCAGACATCTTCTGGTTGATGGCGGAAGCCCCTCTTTTATCTGCAGTATATTCAAGTTTTGTTTTATCTGCAATATATTCAAGTTTTGCAGTTCTGGAACACTTGATCCGCTTCGTACCCACTACTCAGACTTGCTTCTTGTGGGTGGGCTTCGGTGCTCACGGATCGGTTGTATCGTTGGTGTTTTCTCTAGGAGAGGATTTGTTTTCTTGCTTATGGTATTATTGCATAGAGCTTCCTTTCTTCTCATATCTGTGTCTTCTTGGAGCGGTCTCTAGCGAGGTCCTTGCTTTATTTTGCTCCATATATGTGGTCCTTCCCTCTAGTTTCTTCGGTTTGTTCATGGTTTGATGTATGCTCAGATCTATCTCCTTTTGGTGGTTGTTGATGTATTTTTCTTTCTAACAGGGGTTGTGCCTGAACTTTGAGGTCCTATCCTTGGGTGTGTGGTGCGGTTCCATCACTTTGAGGTCCATGGAGTGGGTGTGCGGTTCCTGGTCTTACTATTGTTTGATGGGGTCTACATCAACGTTGTTTCTTTCTGGTTCAGTTGATATGAAGGATTTCATACCTCTCTGACCTGGTCCATCTGGCCACTAGAATTTTTTTTTTTAGTGTACTGTGTGGAGTTTTATTCTGTGACGGGCTCTCTTGTACCAGGTTTCCAGCCTAGCAGGGGTTTCTATCAGTTCCTGTCTCTTTACTTTTGGCTCTCCAACCAGTTTTTCTTTGTCCCTTTGGAATCTCTACACATATTTGGGTCGCACTTTTGCACCTATAGAATGCAATTTGGTTCTCTTTGGATGAATAAAATTACGCTCTTTTTTTTCGAGGAAAAAAAATAAAGAGGACTCCATCCTTATTTATAGCTAGCTAATAAACGCTAATCACAACTAAATGCTAACTACCTGGCACTGGGATATTTAATGAGGCTACATTACATTTATTCAATGTTAACCACCTAGTGAGCCTTATTTAATAATATCAAACATGGTGGACCCAATCCACTTTACATTGAATGGCCACCATACCTATACTAACTATGATGGGCCCTTCGGCCACCATTATACACTTGGGGAGAATCCCATTAGAAGTTGAAGAGCCCTTAGAGTTAGTGTAGGTATGGTAGCCATTTAATGTAAGGTGGATTAAGTATGTTATGTTTATTATTATTAAATAAGACCCACTCGATAGTTAACATTCAATCCTCATTAGATATTGATGGGATATTCCATGGGGTTGTAATGGGTACCGAAGGGCTCGTTAGAGTTAGTGTAGGCATGTTGGCCATCCAATGTAAGGTGGATTAGGTCCAATGTGTTTGATCATCCCTAGGGGTGTAATGGAACCTAAAAGGCCCATTAGCTTAGTGTAAGTATGGTGGTCATTCAGTGTAAGTTGGACTAGGTCCATTATGTTTGTTATCATTAAATAAGGCCTAGTACTAGTTAGTTAGCATTGAATAAATGTAATGTGGCCTCATTAAAGAAGGCCCACTAGGTAGATGTAATGTGGCCTCATTAAAGAAGGCCCAACTAGGTAGTTAACATTTGGGTGTGGCTAAGGATTTCTAGCTAGCTATAATAAGTATGGTGTCCTCCTTATGAATCATGTATTGGAAGATTATTGTATGTTGTAGTCTAAACATTCTATGGATTTGACCTTTTTCGACCACTCAAAATAACAGGAAGGGATACTCACATTTTTTTTTTTTAATCTGGAAAGAATCATTTGGATTGATGGAATTGCAAAATATCAATAGTTAACCTTGAAAAATCAAGTTGTGATAAGGGTATTCGAGGCTGCTAAATCCATTTTTGCATTAAAAACAACATCTAAACCATCCAAAATTGCAATTTCAATGAAGATTTAAAGATTGGATTCTAGTGATGCCAAATTGGAAAAGGTTCAAATCATATAATGTTTAACTGCCTTCTTATTCTATTGGAGCTTATCTTATTGGGAGGTTGTCTCATCAAAGAGCCAAGTGAATAAGAGTCGATCCTTTCCTAAAAGGATCGTTATATGGTGTTGCCCTACCTCAAGGGTTTTGGTATTAAATTGATGAGTATGAAATGATGGATTATTTTTCTCTCTACATTCACTTATTGATCCACTTTCCCTTAATTTTGAAAGCTCCAAGGTTCCAAAGAGAGTATGAAAGTTGGGTGTTGTTAATTATATTGTCTTGCATCCAAATCAAGTATATTGTAGGAACTATAGTTGGGGTGCTACACCTTTTACTAACGTAAATCCATATGAAATGAATTATTACAAATCTTATAGTTAAGATGATCTGTGGTCCTTATTTGAGATGTTTTGAGTTCCTTCTCTTCTTTTTAAGCATGCTTCACTAAGGATAAGCCTAGATTTTATCTTAGATAAAATTAGTGAGAATGTTAATAGTGTTTGGGATTATGCTTGTGTTGGACATATTGTCATTGATGTCAATAGTCGTTGTGATGATTTGTTGTTATAATGAATTATCAATGTGATTTACCAGATATGAGATTGTCATTGATGTCAATAGTATATCAGTTAGCAGAAGATGTCAAACAGTATGAAAAGATCAAAAGCGTAAGCTTAAAAGGGAAAACGTTGTACAGAAGTGAATGAAGATCAAAGATCAGAAGGAAAAGCGCATTGCACAGTATATCAATTAGCAGAAAAACCAAACAATATGAAGCAATTCGTGATTATTGTTGATCACAATAGGATCAACAATGTTCCTATGATAAAAGCTCAGGAGGGTTATCACATGCAGAGATCAAAGCTCGGAAGGAAAAGCATAAGCTTAGGGTGATAAGCCTCAGCAGTCGTCCGATCAGAGTGAAAAGCCTCAACAGTTGTCTGATCAAGAGGTTGATCGTGTTGATCGTCTAAGTATAACGGACATCAGTCATATGAGTGATCGTGGGCTTGAGGACCAATGGCGGATGGTGGTCATCGGATCTGCAAGCCAGATCAACGGCAGGGATAAATTGCAGAGATCGGAAGGAGAATTAAATGACTCGCTAGTTCCAATCCCACAATTGGCCTAGATCGTTAGATCTCATGGACTAGGATATCAACGACTATGGTTGATCCAACAAGCGATCAGTTTAAGTCAGATTAATTCGTGAACGTCGAATGCACAATTGTCAGATCAACGGTAGGGATGAATTGCAGAGATCGAAAGGAGAATCAAATATCGCGCTAGTTCCAATCCCACAATTAGACAGGACCATCTGATCTTATAGATTCGAATATCGACGATTGTGGTTGACTCACCAACAACGCATAACTTCCAATTGCAGAGTTTGGGTAAAGAGTTAAATCACTCACAAGTTGTGGTTCCGCAATCATCCGTGATCGTGGATCTGCTTCGAGTGTCTTCACGATTGTTGGATCACTTTTTAGTGGAAGGACAGGATAAGCAGAAAGATCTAAGTTCTCGATTATCCGAATACCCATCAATCGTCGGATCATTTTCGAGTAAAAGGATAGGATAAGCCATAAGAGCAACACCGTAGATAGATCGAGTCGTCGATCTAAGATCCTGATCAATGAACAGCATTTGTTTCGAGTATAAAGATGCGAGGAGGTTACACTCCGGAAAGTTTGAGATTTGAAATTCCTGAAATGCGAATTTTCTTCATCCATTGGATCATTCTAAGTGGACTGACAGGATAAGCTAGGAAATAAGCATCGCAGACAGATCGAGTTATCAATCTAAGATCATGATCGACGAACAACATTTAGTTCAGGTATAAAGATGCGAGGAGGTTACGCTTTGGAAAGTTTGAGATTTGAAATACCCGAAGCCCAAAAATCCGAAATGGATAAGGACCATCAGATTTGGAGGACATACGATGACCATTGGATCAGGGTTGTTTGTCAGTAGACCACGTCAGCAAGGACATGCAACATACCACGTCTACAAGGACATGTGGCAGACCATGTCAGCAAGGACACATGGCAGACCACGTCAACATGGACATGTGGAAAACCACATCATTAGACCACGTCAGAAAAGACATGTGGCAGACCATGTCAGCAAATACACATGGCATAATTAGATGATAATAAGCATCAAGACAAAATTGGCATGGGCCATGTAAACAAGTGACGTAAGCAAGTTACGTCACTCCAGCAGGATTGCTTCGAGAGTTTCACCACCAAAAATGTCAAAAGTCTCGAAGGACGAAGGTCTGAAGTCACTCTTAGTCATCGATCTAAGATACATCGGGAGTTAGGACAACCATTAGATCCAAGAGAAGAACATGTCCCACATGAGGAGATCCACGTCAACAAGACTACGTCAGCAAGGACACATGGCGCAATCAGATAATGACAAGTGTCAAGTTGAATCGACATTTCATGTACATGCAAATTATGAATCTGAGTGACACATGGCTGCTACTCAGATCGTGACACATCATCAAGTGATGTAAGCAAGTTACGTCACTCTAGGATTTTTACTTCGGGATTTCTACCACGAGCACTTTCCCAAAGCTCTGAAGTCCCAAATGTCGAAGTCCTGAAGTGGACACGAAACGTTCGATCTAAATATCACTTCGGGAGCATCCTTGACCGTCGATCTACTATAGTGGAAGGATAGCGTAAGCAAAAATGTTAACCGGCAGCAAGTGGTCTCCACCGTATTACGACTTACTCAGCAGGTGATCACTTTGGAGGAAATAAGGGGTTGAGATTTGAAATCTTCGACATCCAAAGACCCGAAGGAGATCTCAACCATCGATTTGATATCAGGTGCACTCACAACCGTTGATCAAAACACAGTGGAAGGATAGCATAAGTATAATAGACGAAGTCGCGGAGAAAATGGTGACCATCCATCTCATTGCTTGATTAAGTCATGGTCCGAATTTGTCGGAAGAACCACAGTGTTATTGACAGCTTGTCGTCGACGTTTCGGATCCACAACAGGATCCATCTTCAGGACAAAAAAGCCTGAGGAAAAATAAGAGAGGAGCCTTTAATAAATAGTGATGAGGCGGGTGAAAAAACTACGGTCGGCTAAGTGAAACCCTCGTTTTTAGGAGATTTTTTCAAAAGATAATAAATAGTGGTTTAATTAATGAGTTAAGTGGTTTAAATATTAAGTTTTTATGTTAAATGTAGGCTAGATTTAGGGTTGACCAAAAGGTGTTAGTATTATAAATAT
>JZKD02S1668543.1:128929-140151 GCA_000966675.3 Picea glauca
GCTTCAGTAATTAGCTGCATTATTTTCTTGATGTTATTCTCTACAAAGGCTCTACAGGATCTGAGGAGGCTGGAGGATCCTTTTAACTTGGTTGCAAGGGTAGCAGGCACGGTTTTTGCTAAAGGACTGGAAAACACTGAGGTAGCAATGAAAGCCTCCTCCAATTCCTTGATTCAGTCCTTCACTCTGGCATTCTTCGCTTCAATTCCTCCAATGGAATCATTAAGAGCATCAACAATTGTGTGGTGAAATAAGGAGATTTGGGACGGCTACATTTTCCTAAATTTAATCTCTGTATGAGATTTGTCTTTCTTATTTGTTACATCTCTCTTTTCAATGATTAAATTTTTAGATTAACTATCAAAAACAACGCTCTGGAATACAAAGGATTCATCTTCGTCAAAAATGTCGGTCTCGGCTATTTCCATTGTGGAACTATGGTGCATCACGTCCGCGGGCGAGTCAACTTTGTGCAACCAGACATCCACAAAATTTCAAGTTGCATGTTCTCACTTTCAATTTCGGGTTCTTTCGCCTGCCCTACAATGTTTTTTCTCTTCTTCGTCAGGGGAAGCTTGTGAGAACTATCAATTTTTCCGCGAGGAGGGTTCTTATCTCCTCCTCCATTTGAAGATTTTTGGGTTGCTTTCTTACTAGGGTGGGCCGTTTAAGCGATTCTTCATGATGTCGTGCTCTTGGGAGTGTTGGTCGGGGACTGGACACTGTTCTCACTGGATCCTTTTCCCTATTGTCTGTACAATTTAGTTGTGCTTTGCAATGTCTCTATGTCGCAATCGTCAGAAGCAGGAGTGTTGTCGTCACTGTCTCTGTCTTCGGTAAGGCGTCTATGGATAAAAGATATGCTAAAGCCAACTGATAGTAAATGTTCTCAAAAAATCACATTAGGGTTGAACCCTTTTAGCCTTTCAACATACTTTAGGTTCAATTTCTTGAAATGTCTTGTGAATTCGTCAATCTTCTTGACGTTTTTGCACACGAAGTCCCCGACTTTCCAGGGCAGAGGAATGAACTGTTTTTTTCTCTTGTCATAGAAAAAATGCAACCAGTGGTTGTATTGCCTTGTTATTTCTATAATAAACACCTTTGCCATGATGTGGCATGGAAGGAAAGCAAGATTTTCCTTGGAGCCAAAGATCATTAGTACACTGTAATTTCTTTTTGTTCAAGTGTCCCCTTCCTGTCCAAAAACTTGGTTGCCTGGCGAGACATCCGGGGAGCATCCTTTCCTAACAATAAATCTTTGAAAACTGAGACAAAGTCATTAAAAACCTCATAAAAACAATGGGAGGCCTTGTGCCTCAAAAAGGCCTAGTACCAGAATGTTATTGGGTCAAATTCATAGTTTATTTTCTTGGACAGAGACAGTTTTCGAAACGGACAACAATGCACTATTGCGAAAATCAAGTAGGATGACATACAAAATGTATTCTATTCTTTGAATCGTGATAGTTGGGAACATATTTCAATGGAAATTAGCTTCCCCCAATTGAAAATGAATTATTCCTTGACTGTGAAGTACAAAATATAAATAACTATACGGGAAATGCTTGTCGTGGATTCTTGTCTCGTTATTCTTGTAAACAACCAAGCAATTTCCTAGAATGGATTTCTAAAGGCACTGACTTGGAACTTTGTGATATCTTCAGAAACTGTTGTCAGGTCTTCGAGGAACTCAGGTAAGAGGTCCAACACGTTATCATGTTTTTCTAGGAACTGCTTGCAGTCTTGTCCTCTGAAGGTCAATGTTGGCTCCGACAATCTTAACATCTTGTGGAAGACCTGAGGTGACAAAGAAACAAGACAATGGTCACGCAGTGGAATAATTCTTTGGCTTGAAATATATTTTTCGGCGCACCAAGAGACCACCTCCTTACAGTCAAAAACCTCAAGGATGCAACCTGCACGAGCGATTCCAAAGGTCCAAATCACTTCGTTTTGAGCGGAATATGATGAATAGTAAGATTATGCCCTGGACCACTGGAAGTTCTGGTCCTCGCATCCAAAGATATTCATTATATCCTCACAGAATTGTTGTCGAGTTGCTGCCATAAGTTTACGAGAACGTTGGTTTGCTCCAAACTATGTTTGAAATGAAGAATTGGAAGGGATAATATAACCCTGCGCAAATCTTGGTACAATGTGTGTGAATGGGAGATCTCCTCGAGACTTTCGCTCCTTAATGACAATTTTGATGGTTGTTGCATGATGCATTGTTAGCATTAAAGACTAGTAATTGCATACATAGAAGTGTGAACATGGCGGGTACGGTAATGAGCAATTAAGGATTGGAGATTTCTTGAACGGGCCAATGCGACGACCTGTGTTTGAGATGAACAATCGGAAGGGATAATATAACTCTCTGTAGATCTTGGTTTAATGCGTATTAATGGGAGATCTCCTCGAGTGTATCGCTCATTAATGACAATGTTGATGGTTCCTGCATGGTGAGTTGTTAACATGAAAGGTTACTAATTGCTTATTAAGAAAGAAGTACGAACGTTGCGGGGATGGGAAAGAGCAATTAAGGAGTGTTTAATTATCGAAAGCGGTCGGGCGGGCTTCAAAATAGGGTTACAAGGTACAACCGTTGGAGGTGAGGGCACGAGGGTCAAATTGTATGTCTCAAAAAAATTTGAGTGCAAAACGCATAACACGGAAGAGGGCATGATGGCACAGTCCAGAGGGAAATTTGTATATCGCGGAAGTCCAAGTAATGTTTGCAGGACACAGAACAATGGAAGTGAAAATGTGAGCCCGCCTATCCGAGAACCCGCAATCAAAAAAGTGGCTCAAGTATGGAATAGGGAAACGGTTGGGCGGATTCGTTTTCGCTAATATATTGAAACTTGTAATAGATATCTCATTGTGTGGCAAGATCTTTTCTGCATGTCTCTGGGAAGAAAAGAGAAAATAAGAGAAAATAAAATCATTTAAATTCAAGGAGTCGAGCTTCATTTAAATCTCGTCGATGCTTTTTCTTTTTAATGACTGTCTGTACGATTGTTGCGTGATGAACTGTTAGCATTAAACCTTGATCGAGCACAGTAAACAGTGACTAAGAATTCAAGATTTCATGAACCTACCAACTCGAGGATCTGCGAAAGAGATTCCATGAAATGGGCAAGTATGGAAAGCAGTCAAACGGACTTCAGAATTAGGGTGAAAATGGTTCCCCAAGAAACGTGACTTCCTGAGGGTCAAATTGTATGTCTTGGAACTTGAGTGCAAAATATGTACCATGGAAGAGGGGATGATATGGGAGTCTGGCAGTCAATTTGTATATGGAAAAAGTGTTGGAGATCTCCTTGAGCCTTTCGCTCATTAATGACATGTTTAAGGTTCATGCATGATGAAGTGTTATCATTAAAGCTTGCCAATTGCATATCCAAAGAGAAGTAGGAAGGTGGCGGGGACAGGGAACAACAATTAAGGAATGGATAATTATCGAAAGCGGTTGGTGACACTTTGAAATAGGGCTACAAGATACAACCATCAGAGGTGAGGGCCTAAGGTTCAAATTGTATCTCTCGGGAGTGTTGACCGTAGAACGTGTAACACGGAAGAGGGCATGATGGTGCTTTCCTGCGGACAAATTGTATATCGCGAAACTCCGGGTACTGTTTGCTAGTCGCAGAACATTGGAAAAACAATCCTAAGCTCGCCAGTCCGGGAACCTGCAATCGAAAAAGTGTCTAAGTATGGAATAGGGAAATGATAGGCCAGACTTGATACACAGTAAATGTACCACGTCATGGAGATACAGCCAACTTGGGGCTAAGTATTGAAAGGAACGACGGACGGTCGGGCTCCTGACGGGGCATTCCAGTGGACAAATCGTATATTGCGGAACTCTAGGCATTGTTTGCAAGTCGCGGGAGATTCGAAACACAATTTTGAGGCCGTCAATCCAGGAAACCGCAATCGAAAAAGTGTCCAAGTATGGAATAGGGAAACGGTGGCCTGGACTTGTTTTTGCTAATATATTGAAATTTGTAATAGCTTACCCATTACCTGGCAAGATCTTATCTACATGTTTATGGACAAGTTCTGTAGGGATGGTTAGTCCTCGAGGCTTTTGCTTATTAATGACGATCTTTACAATTGTTGCATGATGGCGTCTTAGTATTAAACCTTTGTTGTTGCATATTTGGAAAGAAGTACGAGGATGCTCGGCACAGGAAACGGTGACTAGGAATTGGAGATTTTTTGAACCCACCAACCCGAGGATCCAAAATAGGGTGACAAGGTCTCCCCAGAAGACGTGAGGCCCCAACAATGAAATTGCATCGCTCAGAACATTTGAATGCATACTATGTAACACGGAAGAGGGGACGATGTCGGAGTCTGGCAGTCAATTTGTATATGGCGAAGGTCCAGGTGTTATTTGTAGGTCACGAAACAATGGAAGTTAATTTAGAGGCCGGAATAATTAATGTGCATTGGGAAGGGCATGATTGTGGCGGGGATGGAAGAGAGACATAAATGGTTTGAAACTTTTGATGAATTCGGTTAAAGTGAAGCTTACGAGTTGGAGGGGCCCGGGGTGGAATTGTAGATCATGGAATTTTTTGGGTGTAAGATGTATATCATGGAACAGGTGGAAAATTTTAGCTAAGTATAGAAAGGAACGACAGTGTTCCGAGTATTGTAATAGGCGGTTTAATGCGTGTTAATGGGAGATGTCCTCGAGGTTTTTTTTCTTGTTAATGCCAATTATTTTGTACCAGTTTGTTCAGTTTTCACTACTAAGACCATAATTAGTGTGCATTGGGAAGGGCACAAAGTTATTGGGGATGGAAGGCAGCAACAGATGCTTTGAAACATTTGTGAACCCTCGTAGAGTGAAGCTTGTGAGTTTGAGGAGTCTGCAGTGGAATTGTAGATCACATAAGTTTTGAGTGCAAGATGTATATCACGGAAGAAGAAGCAGCAGAGTTCGAAAGCGGCAACTGTGACCATAAAATTTACTAAGTATGGAAAGGAACAATGGTCGGTTGGATTCGTCATGTGAGGATATAGATGGAGATGAAGATTTGTCACCCTACCAACCCTAGAACCCACGATCATAGAAAGCTGACTAAGTATATAACCAGAAAACGATAATAGATAGGTAGAAGAAAAGCAAAAAAGGGCTAAGTATCTCATAGAAAAACATCTATTGTTCGTTTATTAATGCCAATCTTTTTGAACCCCTAGTGAGTTCTCCCTAGTAAAAACATAAATTACAGATCACGGAAGTTTTTTGGGTGCAAGATGTATATGACGGAACAGGGGACATAAGTGTTGGATACCGCAAACCAGGGACCTGGTGGTCAGATAATTGGCTAAGTATTGAAAGGGACCATGGTCGGTCGGGCTCATGGTATGAAGATATAGATAAAGATGAGCATCTGGCAACCCGCGAATCTAGGAGGTCATGATCATAGAGATGGGACTAAATATAGAACCACGAAGGGATAATAGAGGGGGAGAAAACAGGGAAAATTTAAAGAGAAAGTGTTTATATTTATTCCAATAGTATTCATATTAATATATATTAATAGATTATTTCTGGTCCAAATGTAAAGCATCTTCCAAATTGTAGGATGTTGTTCGGTTCGCAAATTTCGTTGAAACCCATAAGTAAGAGAAAGAAAATAATAATAATAATAATATATATATATATATATACGACGCAAAAAAATTTATATGCACAGATATTATCAAATAGAAGAAGCTGCAATATATGCAAAATATTGAACAAGAAAATGATGTCAACACTTGACTTGCCTTGTTGAAATAGAGTCATTAATTCATTCTATTTACGAGAGCTCGAAGACTGAAAGCAGGATGAGTCCTCCCATTTCTTTCTTTAAGTATAGGGTGGGCACCACATAAGTATGGCCTATGACAAATTATTCTTCCATGTAAAATGTAAGGAGTGAACAAAGTAGCCTTTATTTAAATCAAAGTGTTGGGCAGCAGAAAGAAAAGCTTGTCGTCTGTGTTTAACGACACACAAAAAAAGTACAAAATAAAATAAAAAACAATACCATAGATTGGAAAACACCAAACAAAAACCTCAAATATTCTATATTCAAATAAATTGGATTACAAAATACAGCTGAGATTATTTGCCATAATGACTGCGATTGGGCCTGCCACTGACAAAAAAAAGAAAATATGTACAATAATGAAGCCCATGGACAGTCTTTTATAGATTTCAACTTGATCATCAAATGCTTGATTCTTAAAAAACAACGAGTTGAATATCAATTTCGGGTCTTGGACTTCATTGGTGCTGCTAGCTAGATCTATCCCAGCTTTTTGAATAGCTTGTCTCTTCTAGATATGGCATGCCTGCATTGGTTGGCTATTCAACATTCCATACTTTGCTAAGTGTTAATTTCCCTCTATCATCAAAAACTTGGGGTTTAAGGTGCCTTCCTTGTAATGTTCCTGATCATTGACATCTGAGACAACTTAGAGATGTGATTCAGGCCTAATTCAAAGATGAGGGAGTGGTTTTATGTGACATAAGCTTGGGGGGAAAAAATTCTTGTTGGCCAACAAAAGTTGAGACAAAAAAAAATTCAAGTATGTTGTGACTGTTATTCTCCCCTTATTCGATCATCTATTTGGTTGAAAAGTCTGCCTAAAGATTTGTATGTTGAACTTCTTTGTGTTATTATTGTAAATTGGAAGGGACGTCCAAGTCAGCTGCAAAATGTTCCTCTGTTGAAGTACATAGCTTCTTCCAGCAGCACAGATCTCGCAAGTGTATCAAATGATGCAGATCATATCAAAATATATAGTTCATCGCAGGGGTGGCAGATATTGCGGCCCATAAAATGGTCTGGAATATTCGGAAGTGACGCCAAATATTACTCCATGCCTGAACACACTCAGAAGGAAATTATAAAATTGTATACTCACAAACGTAAGAAATTGTATGCGCGTTTGAATCAACATTCTAAAATTACATAATGTTTTATGCCAAAGTTGTAACAGACTTGACAGACAACTATTTTCTATGTCAAAGAGCGTTGAGGGACTTCTGGATGTAATAACAGAATCAACATACAATCAACTTTCGATCACTACTGATACCAATGTCAAGTGTAAGAAGTCGTGATATCAGGCTTCGGGTAGTTTCACCTTCAGGCATCCACACTGGCGGTGACCCAGGCTCCAGATAGCTTCAGCTTCGGACATCGACATTGGCGGTGGAAATGGGAACAGTGCTATTGACTACAGTGCGACAATGCGGTGAACAAGCATGGTTGTCATTGTCAAAGCACTTAGATTGTAGGATTGTCAGACCTGCAAAGAACATCGACTTTAGTTTTGCTTTGTCACGACAACTACAATGTTGCTTTGAGTCCAGAAATCTTTGGACGCTGGGTGTCTTGTGCGATAATTACCTTGACATTAGGTACATGTCAGACATCTATTATCTGACATTGCAGTGTTAATGCAATTGTCATAGTGGACAACAACTCGATTGCATTGGCACAAGCAATATTAATTGTGTGATTAATTAACATCCTTGAAGGACGTGAATCCCAAACAAAGCCTAAAACTTTTCAAATAGTCGTGTGTTCAAAAAATACATTGTTCTATATTTAAAATAAATAAAAATTGTATTGTTTGAGCAAATTTTTTTTTTTCAAACATCGGATCCATTGCAACAGAAGAAATACATTTTCCTTATTCAAAGCAAGGGAAATAGCAGGAAGATTGATATTAGGTGGAAACATCTCTAGAATACACCACTACATTAAGGTCTCTTCTAAAGAATGAAATAAAATGATTACATGAAGGTGGTAGTAAAAGGTCATTTTCATAAACCAAATCATTACCTGAACACACTAAACTCCTTGCAGAAGGTGGTAGTATAAAGTAATCTTCACAAAGTGTTGCAAAGTCCATAATCCATAATTCCTTCCCATTAAATTTTCCCAGTTACATGTCGATGCAAGCATTAGAAAGTTTTGAGAGCGTCGTTCCCTGGCTATATACCCACCTTCAAGTAGGAAGAGAATATTTGTGCAAAGAGGAGCAAGCTCATGGACCCAGATGCAATCATATGCATAGGAATAATGAAAAAAAATGTGCAGTAGCGATAGAAAGTTGATTGTATGTGGAGTTTGTTACTGCATCCAGAGCACGGTGAACAAACTTTGACAAAGAATATGACTTTCTATCAAGTCTATTACCACACCCAGAAGTAGCTCAACAAACTTTGAAATAGAAACTTATGTAATGTTAGGATGTTGATTCAACCACCCATATAGTTTCTCATACTCGCTGCGATCCAAATTTATGATTTCCTTTTGAGTATATTCGCGACAGTAATATTTCGCATTATTTCTAAATAATCCAGACCATTTTGCAAGCCATGATATGTGCGACTCCTCTGACGAAAGATAAATTCTTGTGTGGTCTGCAGAATTTGATACACTTGCCAAATATGTGTTGTTGGAAGAAAATATATACTTCAACAAAGGAGCATTTTGCAGGTGACTTGAAAGTCCCTTCCAACTCCTAGTAAGAAAACAAATAAGATCAACACACAAATCTTCAGGAAAGCCTTTCAACCAACCAAAGCATTGAATACAGGGAGAACACCAATCACAAGATACTTGATTTTTTTTGTGTGTCTAAGTTTCTATTGGCTAACAGAGTTTTTTTTCGCTCAAATCTGACGTCACATAAAACCATTCCCTCGTATTTAAATTGGGCATGAATGGCATCTCTAAGTTGTCTCACATGTCCGTGACCAGGAACATTACAACGGAGGCACCTTAAAGCCCAACTCTTCAATGATAGAGAGAAATGGGAATAATTACTTAAAATGAACATTGGAGGATGATAGTATAATCTTCCGTAGATTTTGGTTTAATTCATTTTAATGGCAGATGCGCTCGATATTTTCGCTTATTAATTCCAGTCTTTTTGAATATGTGTGTTGAATAATCACTAAAAACACAAGTTAGCATTCCCATATGCAAGCAAATTTTCAAATATGACAATTTGTAATATATCCACGGTATTAAAGAGGGACATGACGTCAAGACCTCTATGGACGACACGTTTTTGGATGGCAGCATGGTAGTACAATATTGCACTGTTACTATGATGATGCCTTTAAAAAACTAAAATAACCAACACTTTTTGCAAATTCAAAATGGACGCAAAAAAAATATCAGATCCCATAATATTCGCCTGTTAATGTGTTTTAATGGGAGATGTCCTCGAGATTTCTGCTTATTAAAGCCAATCTTTTCGAACCTTTATGGTGAGTTGTCACTAGTAAAAGCATAATTAATGTGCATTGGGAAGGGCGGAAGGTGGTGGTGATGGAGGGGAGCGAAAAATGCTTTTAAACTTTTCTGAACTCGGGAGTGTGTGAACCCGCGAAACTTTGAAGACTCGACTAAGTATTGAAAGGTAGGTCGAATAGACGGAGTCATCGTAGGTAGAGTCAGACTTGCGAGTTCGAGGAGTACGGGGTCAAATTATAGAGCACAGAAGTTTTGGGTGCAACATGTATACCCCGAACACGGGTTACCAGAGTTCGATAGCACCTATCCGTGAACCCGCGTTCATAAAATTGGCTAAGTATGAAAACGAACGACAGTCGGTTAGACTTGTGATGTGAAGATATAGATGGAGATGGCTATTTGTCAGTTCGCCACACTGGGAACCCGCGAGCACAGAAACGTGACAAAGTATAGAACCAGAAACGCATAATAGATGGTAAGAACAAAAGGGAAAAACGAGCAAGATTAGAAGAAATTGGCTAAGTGTGCAAACGAATGGTGGTCGGTCTGACTTGTGATGTGAAGATATAGATGGAGATGACGATTTGTCAATTCGCCACCTCGGGAACCCGCGACCACAGAAACGTGACAAAGTATAGATCCAGAAACACATAATAGAGGGGAGGAACAAAAGGGAAAAATGGGCAAGTTTAGAAGAGGAAAAAGAAAGGGAGACAAGAACTTTATCGCTCACACAACAACAATTAGTCTCATAACTATGAAGCCATAGAAAGACATTAACTATGGGAAAAACATTGTCAGCTATGAAATATAGTTGGAGCTCGACAAACTCTAGTTCAAGTCAAAAGAGATGTTGTTTATATCTGCTGCAAAATTTTGCATATTATTTTATCTTAATAGTATTTTTTGGGGAGCCAACTGTAAAACCTTGTTCCAATTTTCATTTTCCAAGTGGATATGTGTTTGTGAAGAAACAAGTACGAAGAGGCTTAATTACAGCTACAGGGCCTCAACTCTGCAAAGTTGAATCAAACAACAATAAGCACCATCCATCGAACCAACGAGCAAGCATCAACTAGTCAACCAAGAATGTCGGTGAAGAACAATATTGTCCAAATTTACTATAGACAAGATTGTATAAAAAAATCGGAGTAATATATTGTAACATGGCCTAGCATGTAAACATGCAAGACTGTAAGGATTGTGCAAACATTTAAGTTGTAGTTTTGCACAGTTGGAATTCTGCATCCACGATTGGAATACCTCCATAACACCCACTGACATATAAAAAAAGAAATCAAATTTTCTCTTCGCATACGAACATGTTCTGGAAGAGGATTTTGATGCAGGCATCCCCAACATTTAAAATTTTCACTTGCAAATTGGAAATAGGAAACAACGAAGAACGAACATGAACGTAAATCTAGCAACAAAACCCACCCATCAATGGGGAACGACAACAACAACAACAACAATAGGAAAACAAGAATCCAGTCAACAAGCAACGAGCAAGCAGAAACCAGTGAACCAGGAACACCACCAAAGAACAATATCACCCATATTCACTGCAGACAACATTGCAGAAGGAAAAATAAAGGATGAAAATGTATTGTAATAGGCCTGTCAAGCAATGCAAGAATGCAACCGCAAAAACTGAGACCCATCGGTGAATGGAGAAGGATAGAAGCGCAACACTTGGCCCACAAACTGTAACAATAGATCCAACTACATATGCATGACCCCAACCTTGCAAAGTTGAAGCAAACAAGAGAAAGAAACAAACAACAACCCAATGAAGAAGCACCGAAAGGTCCAACTACAATTGCAGGACCTCAACCCTGCAAAGTTGAATCAAACAACAATAAGCAACATCCAGCGAACCAAGAAGCAAGCACCAACCAGCCGACCAGGAATGCCAGTGAAGAACAATATTGG
>JZKD02S1668554.1:30264-45339 GCA_000966675.3 Picea glauca
AAGAAAAATCACTTGGACTCAAGGTCAGTACTTGATTTTCTAACTGTTGTGCTCGAATAATATTGAGTTTACCAAACACAGATTCAATATTTTCCCAAGCTTCTTCAGGGTCATCAATTTCTTGAAGGTGGTACCATAAATCAGGAGAGATGGACATTCCGATTAGTCCACATGCTTCGTCACTCCTATTGGCCCATTTGGCTTTCTTATCATCATCAGTGGGTTCTTTTTTCTTTCCCAAGGTAATCTGGTACAAGCCTTTACTTCTTAATAAATCTTCCATATGAGATTTCCATTGGAAGTAGTTGGTGCTGGTAAGCAAAACATTACTTGTAGAATCCATATTAAATATGCAGATAATATGGATTTAAAAACTAAAACTGATGATCTGGATGGAAAGAGCTCGAAAAGTTATGTGGTTTTAAAAAAAGCGGCACTGAAAACAGACTTTATGTGAGAGTTATGCCCTTTTAAAAAAAAGGCATAAACGATAACCAAATGACCACGTGATAGTGTAAGCTGCTTTATGAAGTGACCCACTTTTATAAAGAGAAGTGGGGAACACTTTTACAATGAAGTTGCTTTATAACAGAAAAGTTGCATGCAAAATAAATAACTCTGAAATAAAATATTAAAGATACTTATAGTGATTCACTTTTTTACTTGAAGTGAAATACACTTTACAATTTTAGCATGAACTTTTTCAAAAAAAAATTAACAAAAGAGAGACTTGAACTCAAGACCTCTAACTTAATAAGGCAACTTTTAACCAAATGATCTAGCAAAACATATTGTAATGTTCAGAGGGAGGATTGGGGGTGTTGTTGTTGTTGTTGTAGACGACCTTGGAGAGAGTGCTAAAAAAAAGCTCTTTTCACACAAGAAAAAAATTTCGCTTCTTGATGACAACAAGGGTTAGATCTTGGTTAGCTTACTCGGAAGATGCACCTTTTCCTATCTGTTTCTGATTTGCTGAGATCGCACAGGGCGTGGGGCAAAAAGCATACGCAGATCTAAAAGAGTAGCAACCCGGAAATAAATAATACAAAACCGAAATAAAACCAAAATAAAACTTTGCAGAAATTTAAAAAATGCGTATTCAGGCTATATACCTTCGGATCTGACTGTAATGGCCGTATCTTGGGCAAACAGAAACCTTTTCGAGTGAAACGAAAAGTGTTCCTGACTGAAACGAGTGCTCCGGACGCAATGGAACAATCATCTCAGCCCAGAAATGTACGGAAATGATAGAAAATGGAGATGAGGCAACTCGGCTTCACGATCTCGATCTACAACAGGAGCGGGTCTTCAAACAGGCTCTGATACAATGTTCGACAACATAGGTATTCCAACAGAGGACGAACACCTTCAATAACCACTCACATAACCAGATCAAAGATCAACACACCTATGTTTTCACATGGTAAAACCCCTATGGGGAAACATCCACGGCCCCAGCCAACGTGGCCACTTGGAGCAGTTTATTAATGCAAAGAAAAAGATTACAAATATATTTTACAAGAGAGTTTCTCAGAATCGATCATCGACAAATGACCCTCCATGCTCTTTAAATAGAGATCATGGACCAATCGGGTGTTAAGCCATAGATCAATGGCCGTTAAGATCGAGGAGAGTATGAACCATTGGATCACTCTATGTCGGGAACATATCGTGACTGTCGGATTTCCTAACTGCAAATGCATACTAAAGAAACACACTAAGAAACACACTTTTACCTAACGACACATTAGACCAAGTAGATCTTAACTAACTCCTAAGTGTCTAAATATCCTAACACTCTCTCTCCTAGAGGCAGAGTCATCGAACATCTCGACTTTGTGTAGGAAAGAGACCAAAAAAAACATGACCTTGAGGCAAAAGGGGTGGATTGCGAACTCCACCTGAATAATGGGTTGGGGATCTGTGCGTTTGGATTGGATGTTGCGCCCATGTAGGGTCTGAACTCTCTTTGTCCGAGTCTAGTCTGTTTGTAGCAAACTCAGTCCCAAGATCTCTGAACCACATTGGACAATGTTTTTGATAATCACCTCGAGGAGGTAAGGTTTGGACAAAATATCTTGAAACTGTCTTTGGAAACATGGTCTCTTGATGAGGCCTAGGGTGCTGTACCCTTTGCTGTGTCGAGGCTGGAGAGCTTGCTGCATGCTAATGCGAGGCCTTGTGCATTGGACCCCCAATTAGGTGTAAGCTATTGTGATCTCAATCTATGCCCCCCAGAAGTAGAAATGTAGGTCAGAGAGAGCTCTTCATTGGCCTTGGTTTTACCCTGGTTGATTGTTAATGTCAAAGGTCACAAAAATTGGACCTGGAAGAAGAGCTAGACTACACAACGAGTTACTGCTTAGAAAAGGCAGCTCGCCGTTGAGGCCTGGAAGGACCCATTTGACTGCTAGTGTGAGATTTGGAATGACACGGTCGCTTGTGTCTTTGGAAAATAGGGATGGCCTTCTTGCCTTCTTATTGATCTAGTATTGGAAGTAAGGTTGCTATCGGTCTGTTGCTTGGTCCCTCTGGTGGATGAGAGCACCATAAAAAGGGAAGTAATTTTCCAGGTGGAGTTTGGTCAAGGGGTCAATTGGAGGATATGGGAATGGAATTCGAGGGCCTCCCTCATGTATAAAGCTGAGCATCTTTGATTAGGATATCGAAAGCAATTAGAGATGTTCAATGACACTCTGAATAGACAATGGAACCTCCCTTAGATATTGTAATAACTAGCATAACGAAATACAAAATGCTCCTTTGTCTCAACTTCCTGAAGATGACATTACTGGTAGATCCTATTTGAATTATCAAGTTGTTGCTCAACCTCCACCTGAAGTCAATGTAAACACACTCTGAACTAGCCCAAGGGAATGCAAAGAGCATGCGTGTAGTGACGATGCATGTATTGAGGTTGGACAATAAGGTTGTCCCTGAACTCCAGAATGTGCTCTACATAGAGGGCCATCTTCGAACATAGCCTGCTTGGTGGGTTTGTCCAAGTGACTTGTATGGATTGCTCGAAAATGCCATCTCGGGTAATCTTATTCAACTTTTTCCTAGTAGGTAAGAGGTGGCTAGCTGCATCCAGGGAGTCTTTGAATGGAGGGAGTTGGTCTATCAAAATACTCACAGACTCCAAAAGATCCAAGACCCCTACAAACCAACAACGTGCCTTTCCAGAGGGGCTAGCTAAAGCAGTGGACTTTGATGAGAAATATGTTTGGTATGGATACCGATCTCAACCCACAATTGAGTTGGAAAAACGTCGAACATGATGGAGTGAGACGAGGCTGAATACAATCTCAAGACGAAGGGGGTGGACTCTAAACACTGCAAAAATAACGGGCTGAGGGACTGTTTATGTACATTTGATCATGCGTCAGAGTAGAAGGGTTTGAACTCTCTCAACAATAACCTAGTCCGAATCGAGCAAACAAGGCCCCCTAGATCTTTGACCCATATTGAATCGTGGGCTGGAATCCTGGATAATGGAGTCCATGATAGAGTTCGTGGACAACATGTCTTGGAAGTGGTGTGAGAAACACTACCTTTCGAGTAGAGTAAGAACCCATAGCCCTTGTTGACTTGGCACTGAAGAGCATGCCTCAAACTAAAATGAGGCCCTAAAAACTATAAACCCAAGTATGTGTAGGTGGTGGTGATCTCAATCTCTTCCCCTTTGAAGAAGAAATGATAGTTTGAGAGGAGCTTTTTTGACTTCTTGAAGATCATAACCTTGGTTTTATCCAAGTTGACCATCAATTGTCGAAGCTCATAGAAAAGGGCCAAAGCATCTAGCTGTCTCTGTGGGTCCTTAGGGGATGAGACTAGGCGGATCACATTGTTAGTAAAAAGTAGAATGGAGACCAGAGCCCAATGAAGAAGGCACCGATTGTCATCCTAGATATGCTTATGAAGAAAGGACTTCATTTCATCAATGTAAATCCCAAACAAGGTGGGGGATTAGGGCGCGACCCTATTTGATCCTATTATCACATGGAAATTCCCGCCTTGCAAAAGCTAAAGGGAGTCTGGAAACACTAGGGAATAAGCACTGTCACCTCGCTTACTTGCCCTCATTTCAAAGTTAGTGCTTGCTAACTTCAGGGGGGTTTCCCTAAATGATGAAGGGGTCAGTAACTCCCAAAATCAGAAAATGATTAGTAACATCCAAAATCAATATTAACGCTATTGTCCTAAATAAATCTTCAACTAAATGTAAATAATAGCTAGTTTAAAAGTGACCTAAATGCAAAAAATATGCATGAAAAATGATGCAAAAAACTAGTCTAAACTATGGGCATGAATCCCATGTGAATCCACTAAAACCCAGCAAGATGAACCATAGGCTTCAACATTCTTTACTACCTAGAAATTTATTTAGCACATTTAAATTTCTGAAATTGCTAATTTACAATTACAGTGAAGTTTTCTTCACAGAAAATAAAAATCGCACAGAAGAAATAAATACTAGGAACATTGTAGAGAATAACGACAATCACATCATATGAGAGACACCGGAATTTTTTGGGTAAAATAACCTCGGGAAAAACCCAATATGGGAAAACCCGTTCTTCAGTTTGTGGATTTTATTATTGCAGTAGAAAATATAGAGATCTCTTACAGAGTAGATCGAGTTACAACAATGGCTGAGGAAACCCCAACGAATATTCTTCTCAGCACTTGTACGACCCTCTCTAAACCAAATTGAACCCAACAACACAAAATCGGCCCAACAAACAAGCCTCTGCGCAAATCGTACGACCCAACAAACGAGCCTTTGCACAAATCGTATGGCCCAGTTGCGCTGTCTCCGCGTCACACGTGCGACTCTCTCAGATCTGTTGTATGACCTTTGCAAATGGTTGAGAAAACTAGTCGATCCACATGCTAGAGCTCTCATCTGTCTTCTTTGCAACTCTTCTCCAGCAAACCCTCAAGCGATTCTCCTCCTCTTGTTGAAACTCGCCCTCTCTCAAATGAATAATGCACCCAACCACCAAGTCGACTTCTATTTCTCCATTGTGCAAGAGAAAACCCTATCTCCAAAATGATTAAGGGTTGAGATCAACCCTCATCCTCACAATGAGATGGATGGTCAAGATTAAAAGACTGTCACTTAAATTATTTTCACTTTTAACTTTATAAAAAGTGCTTAATAAGTTAACATTAAAATATAACACATTTAAGTGACTTTTTCCTAAGTAAACTTTAGTGAAGAGATTAACACTTCAACTTGGCTAAGTTTTATTGTCCTCTACCATGCTAGGATGCCACACATGGAAGAAGACGTTCTGAGTTACTCTTCTCAACACTCCCTCTTAATGAGGAAGGGATTCTTCATCAACCCTATCTTATCTCTGAACTTCTCAAACTTCTGTTTGCTCAGTGCCTTGGTAAATATGTCTGCCATCTGATCATCATTCTGAATGTACTGAATCCTCATGGCCCTCTTCTGCACACAATCTCGTAGGAAGTGATAGCAGATGTCTATATGCTTGCTATGATCATGAAACACATGATTCTCAGAGAGCCTGATGCCACTCTGATTATCACAATGTATCACTGTAGCCTCCAACTCCTTGCCGAACAATCCCACAAACAACTTCCTCAACCACAGTGCCTCACATGCTTCCAAACTAGCTATCATGTACTCTGCCTCAATAGAGCTTAATGCCATTGATCTCTGCTTCCTGCTGAACTAGGATATAATACCCGATCCAATGTTGAAGCAACACCCTGAAGTGCTCTTTCTGTCCTCTGTGCATCCTGCCCAATCAAGATCTGTAAAACCTGCCAATTTCCCTCCACCACTGCGCTCATACAATAACCCGTACTCCACTGTACCTCTCAAGTACCAAAGCACATGCTTCACAACTATCCAATGTACTTTCCGAGGGTCCACCATGAACTGAATCAAAGAGTTAACTGTAAAGCTAATATCTGGCCTAGTATTGACCAGATACATGAGCGATCCAATAAGTTGATGATAGATGGTGGGGTTTACTGTCTCAAAACTAGATACTTCAATCTTCCTCTAGTTTGTCACTAGAGGCATGGACATGGGTCTACAATCTGTCATCATGAACCTACGCAAGATCTCCACTGTATACTTCCCCTGTCCTAAGAAGAAGCGCCCATTTATCTGCCAAACCTCCAGAACAAGGAAGTAGTGCATCAGACCAAGGTCTTTCATCTCGAACTCTGGTGCAAGGTTACCCTTGTAGTCTGCAATCAGTTGCTCATCTCCAGTAAGAAAGAGATCATCAACATATAAAACCAGTATGAGAGGCACCTCACTTGCTAGAAAATAGAGGTTTGGATCAACCTCACTTCGCTGGAATCCCATCTCTCTCAAGTAGCTGTCAATCCTCGAGTACCACGCCCGAGGTGCTTGCTTGAGCCCATACAAGGCTCGTCTCAACCTACAAACATGCTTCTCCCTGTTTCCAACCTCAAAACCTTCAGGCTGCTCAATATAAACTTCTTCCTCAATAACTCCGTTGAGGAAGGCAGTCTTCACGTCCATTTGATGAAGGCGTCGACCCATGTCTCCTGCTAATGACATAACTACTCGGATGGAGGAATATCTAGCCACCGGGGCGAAAGTCTCCTCGTAATCAACTCCCTCTTTCTGTGCAAACCCCTTGGCTACGAAGCACGCCTTATACTTCTCCACGCTTCCATCTGCTGCATGCTTGACTTTATAGATCCATCTGGATCCAACCACCCGTTTTCCCTCTGGCCTGGGCACCACCTCCCATACATCATTCTTCATAATGGAGACATACTCCTTTATCATGGCCTCCTGCCACACTCCATGCTGTGCAACTTACACATAAGTGGAAGCCTCAACATCTATAAGCTCCATCATGAGTGCCATGTACCCAAATCTCTGTGGTGGTTTACTCTATCTAAAAGATCTCTTTGGAGGTGCTACCTGTCTAGAATCACTAACTGTGGACCTGTACCACTTAGGCCATGGCCTAGGCTCAATCTCCTGTGGAACCTCTTGTTGCTCATCCTCCTCACCAGTCTCCTGATTGTCTTGTCCACTAGTCTCTCTCTCAACACTAGTACCTATACCTGTACCTTGTGCTTGTGAGTTAATATTATGTACGTCTTCAATCTTCTGCCTTGAGTCCTATCCCTGCTGGCCCTCTACCTGCATTAGCATATCTATATATCTCCTCAAGGTTTGCTCCTCCTCGAATTGAACGTCTCTACTTACCACAATCCTCCTGCGTGCTGGCACAAAGATGCGGTAGGCCTTGGAGACCTCACTGTAACCAACCAGTATCCCCTTCTCTCCTCTGGGGTCCAGCTTTGTCCTTTTCTTTGAAGGCACATGACAATAACAGACACTCCCAAAGATGCGAAGATGACTCATATCTGCTTTAGTACCTGTATAAAGCTCCTTGGGTGTCAATTTCCCGAACACAGTGTGGGGACTCTTGTTCTGACTGTATACAACTGTGCGACAAGATTATGCCCATAAAAACATGGGTAATCCCTGATCATGTATCATCGCACATGCTGCACCCACTATGGTCCTATTCTTGCGCTTTACCACTCCATTCTGCTGCGGGTTATAAGGAATCGTAAGCTCCTTGTTAATACCCTCAACAACACAATATTCCATGAACTCATTAGAGGTGTATTCACCCCCATTGTTCGATATAAGTACTCGGATCCTCCTACCAGACTGGTTCTCCACTAGAGCTCTGAACTCCTTGAACCTGTCTAAGATCTCATCCTTGGCATTAGGAAAATATATATAGGTCTTCCTGGAGTAGTCATAAATAAAGATCACGTAGTAGCTGAATTCGCTAACTGATTGCACACTCATAGGACCACAAACATACGAATGGATTAGATCCAAGATCCCCTTGGACCTATGCTCACTATATGGAAATGCCTTGTGGGCATACTTTCCCAATGCGCAACCCTTACAAGGGTCATGCTTCTCTGCTGCAACTTGGTGCATTCCTGTAACTGCTTATCTCAAATGACCTAATGCACCAAAGTGCAAATGTGCCATCCGTCTGTGCCACAACTCTCCCTAATCAGTGCTGCTGCTAACCAATGCTTTCACTGGCTCGAAATGTAATCTGTACACTTTCTCATTGCAAACCCCAATCACCTTGTCCATCTTGGTTGTAGACCCCTTTGGTCTAATATACACCTTTTGTTCACGGAAGTAAACCCTTTGTCCTCCAGGGTAAAAAATGATATGAGGTTCTTGGTAATACCAGGAACATATAAAACATTAGCAAAACGGAGTGGTTTACCTGACTCCCTCTGAAATGACACTATCCCTTTGCCTTGTGCCTTACAATGCGCATCATCTCCAAGATAAATATGAAGATTCACACCTCCTTCCTGCAAGCTACTGAAGAACTCCTTGCGCCCAGTCATATGATAAGAGGTGCCACTATCCACATACCAAACATCTGTGACAGCTGAGCTCGACATACATGGAATAAGGCATAAATCCTCCTCAAAGCTCTTCACAAACTCCTCTACTCCTGCAGAGGTTTCCATCTGTGGCTTAGTCTTTTTTTTTCTAGACATTGTGAGGCAAAATGTCCAAACTTGTGACCTTGAAAACACTTGACTTTGGAGAAGTCAATGTTCTTCTTCTTTCCAGAGCCTTTCTTCTTAGGATTTCCCTTGCCTTCGCTAGCAAGAGCCAAAGCCTCCTCATCCACAACCTGAGACGCTGTAGATGATCCACTTGCCTGACCAAGGCAAATCTCCTCCTACACAAAATCATCCCATAAGCGTTGCCAGTCAGGGAGCTTCTCCCGAGCCACAATCCCATGCACAAATGAGTCCCATGGTTTTGAAAAACCATTTAGGGCTATACGTACTAACTCAGAATCCTCTGTCTTAGAGCCAATTGCTCCAAGCTTGTCCCTGACTTGTGTAAGACGAGTGAGGTAAGGAATCACACATTCACCCTTAGCCATCTTGGTACCTCGAAGTCTTTCCTGAAGCACTGTAATCCTGTTTTCATTTTTACTTTGATAGAGGCTACCCAAGGCCACCCACATGTCCTTAGCAGACGTTTTCCCTGAGTGTTGTGGGATTATGTGATCCTTTACCCCATCAAGGATTATGCTCATTGCCTTCGCTTCACCCTTCTTCCAGGCTCCTAATAAAGGTGCATCTGTAGGAGATGCTGCTTTATCTGCAGTATGCTCAAGGACATCATTGACGTCCAAGATTCTGGTAACCCTCTCTTTCTAGGTGGGGAAGTTTTGAGCACCTTGAAGTCTATCCTCAACTCTCAAAGTCATGGCCATTTTGAAAGTATCTTTGTCCAAAGCCTTATGCTGTCTCACAAACTGATCCTCTGATTAGATCTGAAATTGATCTCTCTTAACCAACACACTGGTGCTGTTACTCCAACAATCCTGTGCTCAGATCTGAAATCGACCAATACGCTGATGCTGTTACTCGAACAACAATACGCTGATGCTATTACTCCAATAGTAATACGCTGATGCTGTTACTCCAACAGTCCTGCTCTGAGACCATGTGAATCCACTAAAACCCAGCAAGATGAACCATAAGCTTCCACAATCTTTACTACCCAGAAATTTATTTAGCACATTTAAATTTCTGAAATTGCTATTTTACAATTACAACTAGGTTTTCTTCACAGAGAATAAAAATCGCACAACAGAAATAAATACTAGGAACACTATAGAGAGTAACAACAATCACATCACATGAGAGACACCAGAATTTTTGGGTAAAATAACCCCGCGAAAAACCCAATATGGGAAAACCCGTTCTTCAGTTTGTGGATTTTATTATTGCAGTAGAAAATATAGAGATCTCTTACATAGCAGATCGAGTTACAACAATGGTTGAGGAAACCCCAACGAAAATTCTTCTCAGCACCTGTGTGGCCCTCTCTAAAGCAAATCGAACCCAACAACACAAAATTGACCCAACAAACGAGCCTCTACGCAAATCGTACGGCCCAGCTGCGTTGTCTCTGCATCACATGTGTGGCTCTCTCAGATCTGTAGTACGGCCTCTGCAAATGGCTGAGAAAACTAGTCGATCCACGTGCTAGAACTCTCCTCCGTCTTATCTGCAACTCTTCTCTAGCAAACCCTCAAGCGAATCTCCTCCTCTTGTTGAAACGCGCCCTCTCAAATGAATAATGCACCCAACCACCAAGTCTACTTCTATTTCTCCATTGTGCAAGCGAAAACCCTATCTCCAAAATGATTAAGGGCTGAGATCAACCCTCATCCTCACAATGAGATGGATGTCCAAGATTAAAAGACCACCCCTTAAATTGTTTTCACTTTTAACTTTATAAAAAGTGGTCAATAAGTCAACATTAAAATATAACACATTTAAGTGACTTTTTCTTAAGTAAACTTTAGGAAAGAGATTAACACATCAACTTGGCTAAGTTCCATTGTCCTCTACCATGCTAGGATGCGATACATGGAAGAAGACCTTCTGAGTTACTCTTCTCAACATCCCAATGCAAGTGTATGTTTTCAACTGATAAACTAAGGTGCAAAAACAGAAATTACAAGAAGCTAATATGACTGTTTTATGACTGCCTATGCTAAACTAACTAAATCTTGTTTTTGAGTAATTTTTTTTTATGTTTTTTGACTTTTCCAATGCACGAAAATTGAGAAAAATGTAAGGTTTCTCTTCATTTCTGTGCTAAAAATGGAATTAGAACAAGTTAAGCTTTCTGTAATTTAACATAAAATTGAATAAATATGACCTAAGATACCTAAAGCTATATGCCTAGAATGCCTAAGATGCACAAAGTTTGAGATAAAGAAATGGCTTTGATTTTATGTTAATAATTAAATGACTAGAGCAAATAGACTAGTGCCTTATTGAGTCAATAAGATGAAAAGAAAGAATGCCTAAGATGCACAGATTTTGAGATAAAGAAATGGCTTTGCTTTTATGTTAATAATTAAATGACTAGAACAAATAGAATAGTGCCTTATTGAGTCAAGAAGATGAAAAGAAAATAGCGAGTAGGGAGGACAGAATTATCCTATTTCTACTAAAGTTCTATCAAAAATGAAATTAAAGCAAGAGTCTACGAAAATTATAGAAATTTTTACACACAAAGAAAAAGAGATAGTCACCAAAGAATTGCTTGATTGTCTTTATTACCAAGGGTTGTAGGAAGAACAAAGTCTTTGACAGGTCCAAACCAAGAAGAACTCTCCAAGTAGAATCGTCCTCAACTGGATGGGATACGTTCAATCACGATCCAACAAAACGGAGTCTTCAACTCTCACAAGTACTATATGGTAGCTCTCAATGTTTCTCTCTCAAGAAAAGAATAAGCAAAGAAGGGTGCAAGGCCATAACCAACAAGTCAGTGATCAAATCACTCAAAAAAGCTAGACCCTTTGCACCTTCAATGCTTGTACAATATATAAAAGAATAAGAGAATAAGAATAGGTAAGATAGAAAATAGAAGGGAAGTAAGAATAGTAGTCTCCAAATATAGCGCTCATTTTTTGAGTGAAAATAACATGTGTATGTAGAAACTACTCCTCCAAAAGTTTACCCTCCTTCCATAATAAACACCTATAAGAGAAACTACACATATATAGCTAATTTCTTCTTTTAATGCGCTTTTATCAAGCTTAAAATAGACCCTACGAATTTCCTAAGGAGAGAATCCCCTAAAATTAAGCCTTAAATTATGGTATAATTGAGGATATTTAAAAAATAGTACGATGAGCTAGGCTAATAAAAATTGCATGAAAGGCTCCTTTAGGCCAAGTGCTTCCCAAGTAAGATCACAAACCTCTCAAGGCTCTTAATATCCCAAAAGAAAGTACGCCTCATGTGGGTCCTGCTATCACTCAGAAATGCACCAATGGACAACAACGACTCCAGAATCTGCAGCAAACAAAACTGAGTAATAATTGATAAGCAATCAGCCCTAGGTCACTAGATGAGTGCTTCTTCATTCAGGTTGGAGCTTGGCCAACCACAAGGGGGTGTCCCTAGCATTTATGCATTGATAATTACTTCAAAAATCTGCGTGTATGACAAATTAGCACATAAATAATGGTCCTTGGTATGCATGCAAGCAACTAAAGATGAGAATATTGATAATTAAAAAAAGCGAGAGAATTTCAACTTGCAACAACTAAATATGAAAGGAAAACATAAATAATATGTGCTCTAGGTGACTGATACAATCAAAATAGAGGCATAAAAACTACCCACATCACTGCACAAGACATAAAATATTGCATCAACAATTTAAAGAGCTGTGAGAAAAGGCATAGTCAAATTTTATCTTTGTATTGGTCAAGAGGTTGGCTGAATCATGAGGACGGAATACAAGACTGATCACAGTATTTTTGCTCAGCACAAATTACAGGCATCAAGAAAGGAAGAAGATAAGATAAGTATATTAATGTCCAACAAATGACCAAAAAAGTAGGTCAATGGGATTGTTTTGGCACAATGATGTCTATACAAAGCAGGGGCGTTGAAGCAGCTCCTATATAAAAGCAAGAAGAAGGAAGTAAAATAGAATAGAAGTCTAATTTAAAAACCTAGAGAGCCAACTCCACAAATGGAGAGGTACTCCATGAGAGAGAGATGTACGAGATGAGTAGATCTAGAATCTATGGCACCAGTGTTATGAGGCTACTTTGGTCCATAGAATCCATCTCTCCTAACATTCGAGGAAGAATGAAGAAAACTCAAAATAGATGGCTATCTAGAAGAAGAATTAGAGAGGAGCTGGAATGAGTGTTGTGCTACTGTCTGGAAGGAAGATCTCGTCGCTGTGGTTTGGAAGATCTGATCTGGTCACTGGTCTGATTGCTAACATGAGGTTTCGTTTAGCGACGCCGCTAGGGTCTCACAGAGGTAGAAATAATGCCTTGCGTCCTCACTGAACCAGGATCATCTCTATCTATCTGTTGCTTGGTGCCCTTAGTTAGGAGCACCATAAAAAAGGAAGTGATATGTGGGGTGGGAGTTTGTCTAGGATTTGGATGTGGCCAGAGGATAGAAGAGCAGAGATGGAAGGCCTCCTGCATGTATAGGGCTAGGAATCTCTAGTCGGGGTGCCTAAAGAAGCTGCCAAGTGTCTGTACCTCTCTGAAAAGACAGTGGAACTATTCTCAGATCTCACAGTAAACCAGGCAACTGAAGATGAAGTGCTCCTTAGTCTCAATCTCTTGGAGATGGAACAACTAGCAGGTCCTGTCTGATTGACCAATCTGATGGCTAGTTTCAATCTGCAGTCTATGAGAGCCAACTCTAAAATGGTCTAGGGGGATTCAGAGAGCGTGCATTCAATGGCGAAGTGTGTAGCTCAGCATAGAATGCCATCTTTGGATGTAGCTTGCCTTGAGGGTGTATCTAAGTGACTTGTACATACTGCTTGTAGATATCCTCTTGGATGATTGTATTCATCTCTTATCTGGTTGGTAAGAGGTGGTCGGGTACACAGGGAATATCCAAAATAGAGGAGTCAGTCCATTGTAATACCAACAGATGCTAGGAGTGTTAGAATATGAAGGACGTGTGCTCGTTTTACCATTGACAATACCTTTGTCACCCAACCATAGGCCAAAGCCACCCTCCGAGCACCTTAACCTTGACTGAGAATTACTCCGGAAGCAAACCCTAGGCTAGATAGCCAAACAAGGTATAGCACATATTCCTCCAAGGATAGCCCACCAACAATAGCTGATCAGATAGTCCAAACCCTAAACAAGAGATAGTCCAAGCCAACATCGAAGACTAGTTGCTGCGGCAGCTGCACCTGCAACTCTCCTCCACACGTGCGCACCAAATTGGGAACGACAGTGCGCACCAGTTGCTGCTCTGCAATTCTGAGATGTGACAAATGAGAACTGGCGCCCTGTATTTATAGTGATTCTGGTAGACTTACTGGGGCTGACTTCTCCTTCTGGGTACCTGTCTGTTCAGTATATTATTATTATTTCTGGGCGACTTCTTCTCTTGGAGGCTAATAACCTAATATAAATTATCTTCTTGAGTCGACAAGACTTCTAGGGTTATTAGCCAACTCATTAGGGTTTTCTCTTGCTTCTCGGAGTCTTCTATTCTCGTCAGGTTTACACGTGGAGGTAAATACCTCCCACAGCTACCATAATATCAACACTCCCTCCTAGCTAGGGAGGTATTACAGGTAATGGTCTTGAGAACAAAAACATACCATTCCCCTGGTAGCACCAACATAGTCATCTAAACTATCTCATGACTAGATCATGAGCATCACCATCACCATCAGCTGCATCATCTCTCGAGACCATACTTCATCTGAGTAATCAGACATGATGCGGATAAGTCACTCACACAATAGAGTGATACACGAGCCATTCTTATAATCTAGAAGAGTAAATGCTCTGAACCATTTTCCGTCTGGAAAATCTCTGTTCATCATTCGTCTGGATGATGATTATCTCCAATAAACCGCWGATAGTCTTCAAGGCAATCAGAACAAAAATAGAACACAACTGTGTCTATCCATAGTAGTACATAACTACAATCCAGTGGTACACTACCACACCAAGTAACACACAAGTACTTGATCAACAATGTATAGTCACGAGCAGTGGAACATATCCACCACAGTAGTCTACATCTTCTGTCATACAGTCTTCATAACAAACATTTGATAGCAACCTGCACATAAACAATGTTATGATATAAACTGAATCATCTGGGCCAATCATTCACTCACATCTGTGAGCTCTAAAAGAATATCTGCCTTTAGAGTAGAACAATGAGATATCTAGACTATTCTTCTCAAGCAAGGAAGAATAACTGTCATGTCTTCTGAATCTGGACCATTCCCCACCCTGGGCCATTCTTCCTACACTAATCAAAGTGCACCTTGGAGAGAATGTATAACCCTAAGGAATGCTGAGCCTAGACCATTCCCTACCCTGGGCCATTCCTCCTACACTAATCAAAGTGCACCCTGGAGAGAATGTATAAACCCTAAGGAATGCATGTCCCTGATTGCTGAGCCTAGACCATTCCCCACCTTGGGCCATT
>JZKD02S1668565.1:12179-50145 GCA_000966675.3 Picea glauca
TTGACATCAATGACAACAACCAATCTTCCAACACAACAAACCAGGGATGTGTTTATGTAATTCTTTGGAATCAAGAACCTCATGTACTCCCCCCAAGTATCTCACGTAACGGATTTCCCCCCATTACACAAAATGGGTAATATAAAATAAATACTTAGCCCCTCAAGCCCCCTCTCTTGTGTAATCATAACCCCCTATAACTCTAGTCCTTGTTTTTCTAGCAACCAACGATCTATTTATTATTAATAGTGATCAAAACATTACATTTCTTATGAACATTGGCCTTTTAATAATTGTTTGGGCACTCTAGCTTCTCAGCAATCTAACAATGCATTATTTAATATGGGGGCTCAAAACCCAGGGTGTTACACCAAGACTATCTCGAAGGCTCCTTATTGTATGGAAACCCAAAAATTGAGAGATTTGTAGATTTAGCTCCAATAATTTTTTGATTTTATATTTATTTTTCCTAGTATATCACCATGGGGAGCACTGGTGATATGTTTAAAAAACAAAGATGAATTATGGAGGCTTTGTATTAACTATTGAGAGTTGAAAAAATAAACCATAAGAAATTAGTATCTATTACCCAAAATTGATGATATATTTGATCAAATGAAAGGAAAAATTGTATTTTCAAATATCAACTTGATATCTAAATATCATCAGTTAAGACTTATCAAAAAGGACATCCCTAAGGTGGCATTTAATCCACGTTTTGGTCATTATAAGTTTGTAGTGTTCCATTTGGGTTGACAAATGTGATACTAGTGTTCATGTGTTTGATGAATGGGGTGTTTTGACAATACCTCAATAAGTTTGTGCAAGTGTTTTTGGATGATATTTTTATATATTTAAGGACACAAAAGGAGCATGAAGAGAATTTCATGCTAGTATGGTAATGTATTAGAGAGCACAAGATATATGATGATCTCTCTAAGTGTTCTTTTTTTTAATCAAAGATTCATCATTTGGGTCACATCATTTCAAGAGAAGGAATTACTGTGGATATAACAAAGACAAAGTATATTATGCAATGGATGGCACCTACAAACATACATGAAGTAAATATTTTTATTAGATTGGATGATTATTATAATATATTTGTAGAAGGTTTTTCAAAGACTGTGAATCCTATCACATAATTGCAAGTTAAAATTAAAAAATTTATATGGATGGAGCAATGTGAACAAACATTCCACAAGCTTAAATAGTTGTTGACGATAACTCCCATACTAAAGGTACTAGATATGGATTGGTATTTTCTAGTTTATATGAATTCCTCGAAACAAGGGTTAGGCACAATAATAATGAAAGAGGATATGGTTATTGCTTTCAATTCAATAAAGATTAGACCTCACGAGGAGAATTACTAGATAAATGAATTAAAATTTGTTGCCATAGTTCATGCACTTAGGATTTGGATACAATATTTGGTCAAAAGGAAATTTGAACTAAAAACAGACCATAATTGACTTTTTCATATATTTATGAAAAGTAATTTGAATTCTAGATACAAAACATGGTCAAAACTATTGAGTAAGTATGATTTTTACATAGCATATATTAAAGGAATGTTAAACAAGGCCATGAATGCCTTCATTAGAAGACCTTGGATATGATCAATGTTACATTTATAAATGAATCTTAGAATAAAAATATTGAAATTAAAATAAAGTGATTCATGGTATGAATAAGTAAAGATAGAATTAGAAAATGAAGTAATGAGATTTTCCAAGTATGAGGGATATACTTCAGATAATGATGGATTATTTAGATTTCAAATAAGGATATATGTACCTAAAAACGATTAAATTTGTAAGTTGATACTTAGGAAAGAATACAAGATAGTATATATGGATTAAATTGGAGTGACAAATATGTAAACAAATATAAAGCCAATATATTTTGGAGTGGAGTGAAGAAGGATATAGAAGATTATGTGGCTCAATGCTTGGAATGTTCACAAGTAAAGGTTGAGGATCAGAATCTCTGAAGATTATTGCAGCCACATACAATACCATAATCAAAATGAGAAGTGATTTTGATGGAGTTTATAGTGGGACTACCTATGACATAAAAAAAATGATTTGACTTTAGTAGTAGTGGATTCTTTGACAAAGAGTGAAGAATTGGAGATAGCTGACTGATGGGGAGGGTCTTGAGTGACATCTGACAGGGCTTGATGGTCTAAATAGCAGTAAGAAAACCTTGATATACACTAACTTGAGATACTTGATGAAATCAGTAAAACATACATTCAAAATAACTGACAAAGAGAAAATCAACACAATCTGAGATTTGCTTGTACTCCACCCATTCACTGTTTCGCTCTTCCAATTCATCTACAAGTTCACGTATGGAAGATGGAATATTATAGTAAAGAATAACTATTAGGCTCTATAAATAACAAGAGTTTTTATAAACAAGATAGTGAGATTATATAGAATTCTGAAAAAATATCATTTTGGATAGAGGTTCAATGTTTATAGGAAGTTTTTGGACTAGTTTCCAAGAAGCCTTGAGAACACAGCTTAATTGTATTATGCCATATCATCTTGAAATAGATGGATAGACAGAAAGAGTAAATCGAGTGTGTTGGTTATCAATTCCCTTCTCAGTTTATCTGAATCATTGACCCAGGTTTCATGTCATTCGGGGTTCCAACAAAGCCTCTAAAACTATCGGCCCTTCTGGTAAACCAGAAGGCAACACATCACCCGAAAGGCGTTGCGCAGTCTCACCCAAGATAGCGTTAAATGGGTGGTTGTAAAACTCAGGTGTTCACAGCCTAGGACAAAGTAGGAGACAGGGGTTTCTTGATTAACGCCAGATACCGTGAGCTGTAAGGGAAACTACTTATTCCTTGGAGTTGCATGTGTATATCCCACAGTGTAATTTAAACAAAGCATAACTAGATTCATAACAATGTATTAACTCATTCATCAAGATTAAACCATAATTGTTGAAATAAAGAAGAGACATGCATACACTCAACATATTAAATGAGTATTACCGTAGTTCACCCCCTCCTGGGCTACATCCACAAAGATTTGGCTCTTGGCTCTTTTATTATGGAAGTTTTGCATTCCTGGCACCACGCGCTTACAATTCTCCAAAAAATTGGTTAAGATCTATGTGAGGTGAACTAGCGCACCAGGATCCATAGCCTATGGTCTAATCCTTAGATATACATTCCCTCGTATCCCCTTTGATCAACATCTTACAAAATCTATTCATATAGCTAAAGCCATTACATATCGCCTATGCTCATGCATAGTTACAATCTCCAAAATTGAACTTGAAAACCTAACTCTCGACTCTCGAATCTCAACAACAAATACAATATCATTCATCCACACAATAATCAAAACAACAACTACTAATACTCCTATATGATACTTTTGTATCTATATTTATACATTTCGGGCTATTCAACCATTTACAAAATATTATCAAAACCCTAAACCTTCTTACGTTAGGTCTTTCTCTCATGCGTGTTGTTCTTCCTCCAGCAGTCGCTTTCCTTTGTGCACGCTTTCTTGCATGCACACATGTTATTATTATGCCAGTTGTTACTTCAATTTTTTGCATGATTTCTTTCCCACGATCGTTCTTCTTATCCCTTCGGCCTAGTGCCAACAGGCCCCCAACACTGACATGTGACTCATCCCGAGTCACCTAATTGCTCCGTGTTTCCTCGATCTCCCTGGTGATTGTCTGGAACTGTTCCTACAAATCTGTCTCTTTTGTCAATGCCTATACAGTTTTCTCCTTGATGGTGTCAATTGTCTGAGCTGCCACTTCCTCACTCATCATTCCTACGCATTCTAGCTGAGTCCGTGATCTCTATTTTCTGGCTTCTTCTACCTATGCAAGTACTTCTGCTACCTATTCCTACAATGGTTCTATTTGAGCCTGACGCTCTTGTTTCTGTGTTTGCGCAGTGATAAGTTCTACCTATATCTTCTTCAACTCTTGTGTTCCCTTGACTCGTTTTGGAATTAGTATGTTCTTATGTCGCTGCTTGAGTTCTTGGATCATTGCATTGATCCTCTCCTCCTCCTTGTCCCATTGTTGGACTTGTGGATCCTCTTCCAGCTTTGTCCAAAGTTGTGTTGCTTTATCTAGCAAGTTGACTGTCATGCCGACCTATTTTCCTAGCCCCTGTAGTTGCATTGTTTCTTCCTACTTCAGTTGCTCCTTCACTGCTGGTGGAGTTGTCGGTCTAATCTGTCCACAGAGAGTCTCGATCTCCTTCTGATACCGATCAATTGCTTGCACAATCTGGTCGATCTTTTCTGCGACTGGGAGTTCATTTCCTTGCGCATTAGCTAGGAGTTTCCAAAAAAAATCTTCCACTCTGCGTTCCATCTTGTTTCTGCATTCTTTCTCCTCCTGAGTTTCATATTTGGCTTGTGCACAAATTGTTTCCAGCGCTTCCCGCTTCTTTGTTTCTTGTTGTAGCTCGCCTAAATTTTTATGTGCTCATGATTACATCTCTTGGTCGACACTAACCTATAGTTTGTATAATGATTTTGATGGCATCCATGTTAGGACTAGTTGGATATGATCCAAATACTTCAGTGGTGTCCGTCCCACAATTTCATCCATTCTCAGCATGCTAGGCTTTATATAGACCGTGGAATGTGCATGTGGTATCGAAAGAACTAGGTCGCGATCTTCTATCTCAACCCTTTCTGTGGTCTGTGTGGTCAATGTTTCTATGCCTCTATTGCTACTCGTGATCTGGGATTCCCCGAATTTCTTAAGGAGTTGTCCCATTTATGTTAGTTCCTTATGCAATTTATCCCTGTGGTGCGTGGCATGATCGAAATCTTCTACGAGGCTTTCTTGGACCATCCTGGCAATCATCTCTCCATCATCCTCCATGATTGTGTAGTCTGGTGGTGGTCATTGTGCCTCCATTTTCTTGTGTGCAACTGCGTCCTGTACCACTAGTCTCTTAGTTCCCCCTAGTTCTTGCATGATGGGGTTCGATGCGGTTTCCTGTGCTCCCTCAGCTGGTTTCCTCTATCCCTTGGTCGACTGGGTGGTTTATTTCCTCCCCTTCTGGGTCCCTAACTTCTCTGAGCCTTCATCTTCTTGAGTTGACTTGGTTTGGCCCATTCTTCGTTTCTTGGGTACTGGGATTTGTGGAGGTTGTGTTTCTACCTACGTAGCCCCTCCTTCTGATGTTTGTCCCGGTACTTCTCTGGGTATGGTTGGAATCCTCCATTCGCTAGGCCATTTGTTGATGACCATGTCAATATCTCCCTCGATGATGCAGTAGCACATCTATAGCCACTATTTATCCGAATTCTGCCTTGGTTGTATCCACATGGCCTGTCATCTAGCCCAGAAATTGGCGATGCCCCCGTATCGGGCGACAACCTCTGGTGTTATTCTCCATGCTCGGCTGATGGCTTCCTGTATCTCCTGTAGGTAAGCTTCAAATACGATTCCATTCCCCTTATTATGCTTGGCTAGTGGCATGGATCTTAGGACACAATATCTTTCTCCTCATGGTTGTGGTGTGGTACCAAAGACGGCGTATTCTAGTTCTCACCATCCCATGAAATCTATGAGAGTGATCAACCATGAGTAATGAAATTTTGTACCTACATCCTGCATGTCTTTACAGTCTAATTGGAACAAGTTTGATAGGTATGGCACCCAGCTCATGGAAGTGCCTTCTACGCATTGAGCTGCAACAATAATGACTCATGCCGGTACTTCGTCTTTGCAACATTTTATTAGCAGTTTGTAGGATAATATCTTTGTGCCTAATTGCGTTGCGACATTGTTGATCTATTTGATTATAATGCCTCATGTTCCCCTATCGGTGCCATATTTCTTCTTCATCTCTTCTGCCAATTTTTTTTCCTTGGACTTATCGTCCAAAACTAGCGCGAGATCCATACCCCCGGTGGTTAAGCATGTTATCTGCGTGATAACTTCGACAGTTATGGGGACGGTTTTGTCCAGCCATATATTCCCTCCATGTGTAACTGCTAACAGTTGCTTAATGCATGTCATCGCATATTGGCCTCTTCCAAAGTGTGGCATCTTCAGCAATCCTAGAATTCCTATTCTGTCCAGTCCAGCTTCCCACTGGTGTGGCTGAGTGATGGTTTCTCCAAGTTGGTTCAAGACTATTTTCTACATAAAGACCTGTGGTGCAAGATCTGGATATTTGGTTTCATCTGATATGTCATGGTCGGAATACTTGAGCTTCCCGATGTGACCCAATAGTTGTGGGTCCACCTGTACTCCCTCTGGTATGCGAGGTCACACAATCTCTGCGGCTGGTTTCTTTCGAGGTGAGATCGGTATCCGAATTCGGTCTTCCTACTGTAATGGTTGGCTCAAGGTTCCAACATCTTCTGGTTTCTCCTTCACCATCCATTCTGCCCAAGCCATGGCCATTTCACTAGTCGGCTTGGCCGAAAAAAAATCTGGGATGGGTATTTGTGGAATGTCTGGTTGCACTTCTACTTCTGGGTGATGTGTGCTTTCATTAGCTCCTACGGCTGCTTCATCATTTTATGGTGGTATTTCCTGGTGGGTTTCTTCTTCTTTGTTCTGAGGCTCATGTACCGTTGTTAGTGTATCTTGTTCCATGGCCTCTTTTTGTGGTTGCAGAACCTCCTCTAGTATTGGTGTGGGCTCTACTGGAATTTCCTCGGGTGACGGTATTTCGTCAATATCAACGATCTATGGTGGTTGTTGTTCATTTTCTTCCAGTGGTCCTTGTGACCTCGTCTGAACCCTGGTTGATTTGGCTGTCTGGCCTGGTTCTTCAAGCTTCGGTGGTGCCATAATTATGTTTTTTGAACGTTTGTTGGGTTCAAATGGCTTCGGTGAGATTCTGTGGTTTCACTCTGTTCATTCTTGTTGTTGTTTCTCTTTTTTTGTTCTCCTTCCGTGAATAGACTAACTTCTTCTGTGCTCATGTGTTGTATGGGCTCGTCATGAAGCTTGTCAAGGATGCTTCCTCCATCATGCGATTAATGCACCATAATTGTGGGTTCAATACATCCATGGTGGTTTTGTACTTGTCATTATGCCTCCTCTGCCATCTCCAGTTGGCACACTTAATATGACATCCCATTCGTCCTTGCCTTGCTTTAACTCTGCCTCATGTTGTCATGTCAGCCTGCTTTTGTCGTCTTTCCTTTTCTCGCTTGTTTCCTTTTTCGATATGGTTGTTATTGTTTCCCTCATTTTTTATTTTTTATTTTACTGCATGGTGGGTGGTCGAGTGTCCTTGTCTAGATTCAGTTGGCTCCCATTGATCATTCCCTTGAGGTATGCACCTTCTATATCTCTTAACTATACATCTCCTCCATCCGTGACAAATTTTACCTTGTATGGTCCTACCCAATGCATTCTGAGCTTTCTTGGATGCTGCAACAATTTACTGTCGTAGAGTAATACTAGATATCCTTCTTTGAATGTATTCCTCTTGATGTGTCGGTCGTGCTAATATGTGTCTCTGGCTTTCTATACTTGCTGGTGGAATCCTGCCAAGATTCGGTGTTTCTCCATCGACAGTAATTGATTCAATCTTTCCTGTACTACTCTTCATTCTATCATTTGTGTAATAGTTGTTACACGTAGGCTGGGTATTAAGAATTATAAGGGAACTACTGCTTCTTGACCATAGACTAGTTTAAATGGTGTGTGGACAGTCAATTTTTTTGCACGTGGTTCGATACACCCATAGTACTGCTGGTACCTTGAGATCCCAATCATCCTTGTTGACGTTACATATCTTTGTCAAGGTGTTCTATAGAATTTTGTTGAAGGCTTCTACCGTGCCATTTGCCTGTGGATGATACAATGTGTTTTTTTGGTGATGAACTTCAAACTCTTCCAGCATCGATCAGATGGTGTTGTTTATGAAGTGCGTTCCTTGGTTGCTCATCAAAATTCTTGGGCACCCAAATCTAGTAATTACCTTTTCAAATAGAAAGTGTGCAGTTGTCTCTGCACTGCAATCCTTTACCGGTGCGGCTTCCGCCCATCTATTTAGGTATTCCATCATGGTGATAATATATCTCGCCCCTATTATTTTGGTTGGTGGGTTAATGGGTCCCACGAAGTCTATCGCCCATTTGTCGAATGCCTGAAGTGTCACTTGCGGTCATGGTGGCATCTCGTCCCTTCTATTGGGTTTTCCTACCCTTTGACAGACATCACATTGTTGGCAGTATTCTTTCGAGTCTCTATGGATCGTTGGCCACCATAATCATGTGCGTAGTACCTTCTGCATGGTATCTTTTCCTGCATAATGTCCTCCTGTTATTCCCTCGTGGGATTCTGCTAAAATTCTTGGTCGGTCGTGGTCTAGTACGTATCTTCATAAGATTTTATCTGTGCCCATCTTGTATAGATGTCCTGCGATCAATTGATAGTCGGTTGCGTGGACTACCAGGTTCTTCTTTTGCGCAGTGGTATATTCTTGTTGCGCAGTACCTATGCTCAAGTACTAGATGATCTATGTGAAGTAATCGTTAGCAATCTGTACTGAGAATAGTCGTGCATCTAGAAATTTGTCTTCTAAATTCATTGGTTCCTCTCCATTTGTGACCCTCGATAGGTGGTCTGGTCCTGCATTCAGTTTTCATGGTTTAACTGTTACCTCAAAGTCAAATTCTTGGAATAGCAATAACCATCGACAAATTCTCCCCCCCAACACTGGTTTTTTGACTAGGTATTTCAGGGCTAAGTGATCTGTAAACATCTTAAAGTGTTTTCCTAATAGGTAATGTCTGTATTTCTGTAGTGCATAAACCATAGCTAGGCCTTCTCTTTCTGTCGTGTTATAATTATGTTCTGAATATGATAATTTTTTTCTTGTGAATGCTATCTGGTGATCCAAGTCTCCTGCTCCTGGTTGGGCCAAGATAGCTCCAAGTGCTATAATTATTAATATTAAAATCCTAAATCTTAATGAGAATAATGTCCCACTCCACCTTTATAAAACTTATTAAATAACATCAAAAATCATAAATATTTTCCATAATATAATGTCAAACTAAATGTGCTCATACCAAATCAAAAATTGGGGGATCGTAATGTAATCACATTTTTTTTTAAATATATGGTATGGATACATATGATCCCTACGAGATAGGGGTATCATTTTTTATTTTCTTTTTAACTTGAAATGAACACTAGTTAAATATTGTATTGTAATATTGTTTAGTTAAATATTGTAATATCATTTAACTGCAGTTCTTTAGTTCATTACGTCAAAAGGCGTACACTTATTGATAATGGGCACAATTAATAATATTTTAATCTTAAATTCTAATCTGATGGCTAAGCATTGAAGATTCTAGCATATTCTTAGTCATCCTCCAAAATCAATGTGTCAGATTTATTATTCATAACTTCCTTGCATTTATAAAGGCATCCATTAACATGTTTACTTTTTTACATTTACCTAATCACATTATAAATTTACTGTAAATATATATAATTTCCACATTCAAATGATTAAGGAGGATTAATATCTATACAAGCCATGTTTATATCATTAAAAAACACTGTGCACATGTTTCATTTTAGTGGCAGTCATTCATTTATGATATCTGAAAGGTCGTTTGATGCCATGACCTGCCCGGACATTTAATATTCACCTTGCATAATCCATAATGCACTCAAATCATACCATACCTTGGGCGCGCATGGAGTAATTTATGTCGTGTTGTTTATGTGCGCTCAGTGTTGGAGTCGGCTCAGACACGACTCTTGTTCTAGATGGAACCCATGTCAAGCCGCCGCCGCGATACCTTTTGGCGTTCTCCAACCGTGAGTCGGTTGTGCTAGTTAATATCAGTTGTATATTTAAATCGATTCAGACTTGGAATCTAAATGAATCCAGTTGCACTTTATTTTAGATTTGGAAAAAAATAAAATAATTACGATTTAATATATATCTATGCTAACCATATAGCAAAAGCTTACAACTTATCTGAATTATACTCATTATGCAAATTGGTTAATATAATATTTAAAATTGATTTATCTTATTCAAAAGCTATAAGAAAAATACAATTCCATAACATCATTTATAATAATAATAATAATAATAATAATATAGTTTTAAGGTTACACTTAATTCAAATATCAAATTGGTGTATGAGACTTCCTTGTTTGTGGGATAAGGGATCTTCTTTGCGTATGATTTTGACTGCTAAATTCTATGGAGGTATACATACCCTGTCTCCTCTCGATTAGATACATACTCTTAACCATTAGATACATACTCAAGTTGTAATCCAAATCTATCAACTACTTCAAACTATAATAATTTCTAATATGAAATTGAAACCTCAAATCTGCATTTTACTTCATTGATGGCTTTGTTCTCATTGTTCTCATAATCTCATACAAAGAATAAAAACACCATAAGCAATATACCCTTCACTCAAAAGAAAATCATAACAGCAATTATTTGTTTGGTTACTAATATATCATTACCCTAAGTTAATGTCGAGTTCTTACACCTTATAGTTTGTTTGTATTACAACCATAGGGATATAGTAATATTACAACCATAAAATATTTTTATTATAACTCATCTCTAGTGTGGGCAAGGATCTCTCCACGTCATGTTGTCTAGAGTCAAATTTGTTTTGGGAAGTAGATTATGAATATTAAGTTTATAAACAAATATTTAGTTTATAAACAAACATGTGTAAGTAATGGATTTTAATAACATAATCTACCATATAAATGCAATATGTCTATTGAACTAGATGCATACGTACACACAACAATCATTATATACCTACTATATAAGTAGTCTATGTCTTACCCTTTGCTAATGCAAGTGAAACTTAAGTTTTTATACAGAGAACACATTACCATAATCAATTATACCTACTATATAAGTAGTCTATGTCTTACCCTTTGCTAATGCAAGTGAAACTTAAGTTTTTATACAAAGAACACATTACCATAATCAATTAATTTAACATTTGAAGTACAACAACATGCTAATCCAATTTCTCAATGAATTCAATCAACAAAATCATAATAGATCAACCAACATACCAAACAATTTCAAAGGAAACATTTTAAGTATAAATATATATTAGAACTCAAAATGCCATGGTTCCATCACTTTCTAAAGAAGTATGTTATCTCATTCTGATTTATATTAAAGCGTTTCTAGGTAACTTGTACTTTTTAAAAACTTGTACTTTTTATGCACTATGTAGGAGCGATTATGCCAAAACCAAATCACTCTACAAGTTTGTACATTTGGATTCAATGCATATCTTTAGTGTTAAAAACATAAATTGTTGTAGAATATAATTTAATTCGAGATAAAATGAGTGACTCATCCTTTCTTTTTGCAAGTGATTTTATAATAATAATAATAATAATTTGGGACAAATTTTGTTGGTAAATGGTATCTATATACATATATTTTAATAGGAAAACCAACTACCACAAGTACACATTTGATGTTATCTATATTCTTTACTCATACTAGTAAAGTTATCTCTATCAACAATTTGTAATTTATACAATTAACAAATAATTATTCATAAATAAATGTAAAAGGGTTATTGTAAAGAGTTTTTTGAAGTGTTGATTCTATGACTTGTGATTCTAATTACTTTTTTGGATTGACTTTCCAATTCTTTAAGAATCCATTGATTGATCACCCTACCAATTTTTATGGGTATTTTTCTTCCCCAAGGATTTCCAAGTCACAATGGGGTTGTACATAATGTATCAATCTAGTAATAAGAGAAGAGTGAAGCCATTAAGATTTGAAAAAAAAATCTTCACTTCACAACACTCTTCAATGGACCAAACTCTCAACCATCACCAACATAAAGTTCTCAAAGATTACGACAACCATCTAGCATTAGGGTGAAAAAAGTGTTTTCCTCTTAGCTTAGGATTTCTTTTTATAGGTTCAATGAACCATGCCAGTTGTCCAGCTCATGAAAATATGCAATTTACTAAATCAATATTTACCTATTACTCACCCATCCATGTGCCACTCATATGCACAAGTGCACAAGTAATTACTTATTTAAAAAAAAAAAAAATGAATTATCCTAAACCAACTTCCACATTTTCTATTTTCACTCTTAGGTGTTCCTTTAATCTCCTCTTCATTTGCTATTTTGGTGGGTGCACATGAATTTACTGCTTAGTTATTTTTTATGTCTCTTTAACTTCTCCCAACCCACTTTTATTTTTCCTCTTCTATTCGAATTCTAATTATTGTTCCTCTTTATTATTCTTGATTTGTGGGTGCATTTGTACTTAGTTTAGTTAATTAACAATTACTTTATTTAATCTCATGCACAATACAAGAATGTATTTATAATTCTTAATAAATTTTAATTAATTAGATCATTTCTCTTTGTTACTAGATATTAAATAATCTATATGCTCATTCATACTACTATGCATTTAATTAACCTTTCCTTTTATGCTTTTTTTTTAAAGATTTTTTCTATTTATATATTAACAAAATATACAAATAATCAAGTTGGTATTGATGCTTCAGGAATCAATTAATTCATCTAACAAGTCTTTAAAATCTATATGTCTGCCAGCCCACCTGGAAGGGAAACCATGCTAGCTTTCAAACATAGGCTATAATAAACTCTAACTTGAAAGAGTAGCATAAAGTCTAGAGAAATAAAAGACATAAACCTTACAAAAACAAGCTAGAGTGACCTAATCAGTTGAATCGGGACAGAACCAGTCATGAGCTAGAAAATAAAAACATGAATGAGCTTAGTCATGGGTTGGATGCACCTAAGGAATTGATTGAGAAGTGCCAACATGAAAGGAAGTGACTTGAGGGGGCTTATGTACCCCATAAGACGAACCACCAATGTGCCCCACATACACATAACCACCATTCTGATTTACTAACCAGGAAACCATTGTGAGTTGTAGTTTGTTTTATTCTTCCAAAGCTTATAGATGCTACCTGGTATTCCTATACTCTCGGTGTTTAGGGAGAATTCCCTAAGCTACCATGGTTTTGGTATGCCAGCAAATATCTAGTGTCTTGTAGAATTTGGTGTCCTAGTTACTAGAACAACCAACATAAGGAATAATCTCTCCAATCTTCTTATCCACATTCTCATCCTCCTGATATTTCATGACTACCTTAACATCTTCCTCCAAATCCTGTATTTCCACTTTCGTCTTTGGAGAGATTGAGTCCCCATAGTGTTTCATTATCACTTCCACTTCAAAGGCTTCCTGTGTCTTGCACATAGAAGATGAATGACCATAACCCCCATAATGAGCCATGGATGTGACTTGAGGAGTGGCGAGCCACTTATAGGTGGAAACCAGAACATGTTTAGCACCAAAGCTCAAAATTGTTTCAATATGAGTTAGAAACAAGAGATAGAGATTACAATAGTATTGAGATGATATTTAGGCCCTACTAAAAAACGTTGCAAATATCATGGAAAGAGGAGCCTCAAGGACAAATAAATAGAGGGCACTCAAATTCATGAATAGAAACTATAGCATGAACATGCTAGGTTTTCTCCCACCTATACTTTCCATAATATTCCCTCACACTTTGTGCATTTGACTGAATGTGGGAAATAATACATGTACTAGGAACTTTCCTGGGTGAAGTGACAGGGCAAGCCTCCCCGCTAACCATAAATTCCCCTCTGTCACCCACGTTACTTTCCTTTTTATTTTTAGCATGACCAATTGACACCCGATCCAGGGGTTTAAGGTCTGAGAGGGATAAGTATTGGCAATGGTGTTTGTTGTAATCTTGTAGATTACAACGACATTTAGAAGGAGACTACATTGGAACACACAACACACACATACTCACAAAGAAGATAAATAATTGGGAAGGTTAACCAACCGTGTTTGTATCCATCTTCATGATTATTTATACATATGAGAGATGGTTGGAGTGGTTGTACTCGCTCCAACTAATCGTTCATTAAGATTTTTAATGTTACATTATTGCACTTACTTATGTATATATCCTTATTACATATATATTCATATATTTACTTATGTCTTAAAGTATGATGACTATTACAAGGGCCTAAAAGGGCTCCCAACATCTCCCCCACACTCAATTCATTTCTCGTCTTGAGCAAGTGTGCACCAATGCTCTAGGTCTTTGTTGTTATAGAAGTATCCTCATTGTGTGCCACCCATGTATACAAGTCTGCATAGGTAACTCAGCCGCAATAGCCACCAGCTAGATAGGGTGACAGATGTATAGAAGGTTTATTATGATTAGTTTCAACTGTATCTAAGTGACTATGTATTACAGGTCCCATCTCCTCGATCTCCATGTTCTTCTTACCTCTATCAACTATGATTTATTTCTGGGCCATCGAAGTTGTTGTTATTGCCAAGTTGGTCGATCAATTCAAACCCAGACTGCTCATGTGCTCTTGTCACAATGTCGCTTCCAGAGGATTCGTTATATGGGATTGCTAAGGGTCTGTGCCATCGACCACTCATACCATTATTTTGTTTTCATGATCGAAAAACTATTCTGCAACTCTTGCACTGAGGGGATCAATCACTTCAGTGTTCTTCTCATCATCTTTTCTTTAAGCACTTTGTGTGTGTGTAAAACATCTCTCTTGAATTCCTTCGACCGCTGCTCATCATGAATGCTCTCTGTAAGTGCTCTGCTAAGTGCTCTGCTCATTGCTCTGATGCTCATCATTCTTGTTTTCTTGTTGTTCTTTAACATAATTTTGTTTCTTTTTGTAAATGTATGGAGTCTTTAATTAGCATTGCATGAAGGATGACTGACTATGACTTAATTATAACTCTAACACACGAATAAATAGAATTTGTCTTAGCAGGTTTAACTTCATACTGTTGATAGTTATGTTAGCAAGAAACCGAACTCATCGATGAGAAACTGAATTTCATTACAATAGCAGAGAAGATAGCCTTCCTTCAAAGAATATGCACATTTAACCCCCTCCATTTTTATTTTACCCAAGTTTTTCAATACATCTTGAAACTGGCCCAATCAATAATATGATGGTTTTTTCTTTTCCGACTAACTAGATTGTAGACTTGATTCGACTAAGTATGGGTCTACTTTACTGACTCCATTATGGGTCGACTCGACTTGACTAAATTTAACTTGACTCGACTATCCTTCATGTATTATGATTTATACTCCATAAAACAACTTCATGCAAGACCTTTTTACATGACTTGATTACTTTCAATTACTGTGTGTTGTCTTTTCTCTTCTATCGAACACTTTACATCAATTAAAATGTGAGTTGACTATAAGTCGATCCTGATGAGAAAATGTATCGGTCGGTTCTCCATGGACGTCGACTCGATATTTTTAGTTGATTATAGAGTCAATATTGCAGTGTCAAACTTTGATAGTCAGCAGGAAAATCTGAAGAATATGTATTCCAATCAGTTGAAGTTATAAAAATGTATCCACACAATCACAAGTATCGCTGATTTAGGTTTTCCATTTTGATTATCTTCTCTGGGGCATTTTCATCATCTCGACTGGCATTCAATGAGGTCAAATCCAATAGTCGACATGATTTATTTGAGATGCATTTCAGATTTCATCCTGATACTTCCATAAACATAAAATAAAAAGAAGGTTCTGGTAGGTTGTGAAAGCTGGATATGCACAACATTTTGAATATGACTCTCTTTGCCAGGCATTTGATAAGATAACTCTATCGATTATCATATCGACTGGTCCAATAGCTTGGTCGATTCCTCTCTGTCGAGGAGCCTGAACCCATGTCATTAAAATCGATCTGAGACTAGGAGATAGTAGGATAGACATGGCTTCTATAGGGCGGAACAAACTTGTGGTTGGTGAATGCAGAAAAATATAAAATGATTATACATGGCAGGACATTATCAAATCTGTCTGTAACAAAACTTTAATATTTGTTAATCATTTAGACATGGCTAACAGTTAGTCATCATATAGTAAATTTTAGATATGATCAACTAAACGTAAAAAAATAAATAGGTAGACAGGTGTCTTTATAATAGTGAGAAAGTTAGTGGTTGAAATCACAATAGGTGTAAGCCTTTCCATTTAATGTGCTCATTATCAATAGGTGTAAGCCTTTCCATTTAACTAGCTCAGCCACTCAAAACCGTGGCTGATGAACGCAGTGGACAGAAAATGAAACGCACAGCTAGAAAATGAAACGCACAACCAGAAAATGAGCTCTAAGCAAGCTAAATCCAAAGTTTAATCATTTAAACATGGCAATCATATAGTGCTACAGTAATTTCTTAATATGATTAGGTAAATGTTAAAAGGTAAATAAGTTAACCGATGCATTCAAAAATACAAGGAAGTTATGAAGAGGAAATCACATTCATTGATTTGGGAAGATGACTAAGAATATGCCAGCATCTTCAATTGTTAGCCATCAGATTAGAATTTTAGATTAAAAAGTGATTAATTATGCTCATTCTACATAACTATTACTATATGGGGAATATATTATTTCATCTTTGAGCTATTCACGTCGACCGACTGGGATTGTACTATAATATAAGTCAACCACAGTGTTTTGGCTCTTGTCTTCTTTGTGGGCCTCTTGTTTTCCAAGATGAAATCCTCTTTCTTTTAGATGTATTTGATCGTTCTTCGAGTTTTGTGCAGGCTTCAGCTCCATCAAGTGGCATCAACGTACATCATCACGAGAATCTTCATCACAAGCATCTTCGAGCATATTAAATGGACACTTAACATCATTATCCACTCGACCGGCACAATCGACCAGTGACAGCATTCGACCAAGACAATTAAAAATCTCTTCGATCTCTGAGCGGCATCATGAACTTTGACAATTTAAATTATTTCTTGTTGATTTTTCTTTTGAATTTCTTGTGCAGATTGATATTTTTGCGAGCGGCATCCATAAGCAAACAAACATCTTCCCCATAAATTATTGAACAATTTTTTCATCTCTTGTTTAGCAGTATCCACGTTCGAGCAACATCCATCATCATTTAGGACCAGCAATCGATCCTCTTATCTCTCCATCTTCTTCAGGTTCAAACCACCTCCATCCACTGCTGTTGTCACCCAACCAAATGAAAGGAGTCGTTGTACTCTTGTAGATTACAATGACAATCATAAGGAGACTACATTGAAACACACATACTCACAAAGAAGATAAGTAATTGGGAAGGTTAACCAATCGTGTTTGTATTCATCTTCATGAGTATTTATACATATGAGAGATGGTTGGAGCTGTTGTACCCTCTTCAACTAATTAATCATTAAGATTCTTATGACTATTACAAGGACCTAAAAAGCTTCCCAACATTGTTTGAGAGAGAGTGTATTGATGTCCTCCAATTCTAGAAGCCTATAAAATTTGGATACTCCTCGATTGACTAGAAAATCCTCCTCTTTGTTAGCTCTAATTTGAGAATGAATGAAGACTTCTTAGATTGTAGAAGATCAAGAAGAGATTCTAAGCATCATTTGTACTAGACCTTACTTGGGGGAGAACCATTTTTAATTCTAGTCAGCATGTGAATAATAAAGTGGGAGTCACCCTCTGTAATAATTTTATGATAATGTTGAGAGAAGGATATTCTTGAACCATGGAGGAGAATCAAGAGCTCAACATCATTATTGGAATTGGTGCCTAAGTAGCTAAAAACGATCTTAAGGATTATTCCATCTACATTTCTAAAGACTCCACCATAACTAGTAGGGACCATGATTTTCTTTTGAACCTCTGTTGAAATTAAGTTTGACAAAATGCTAAGGGAGGGACCAGGAGGAGGGAAAATAAGGGGGAGGGGAAGGGATAGGATGGGGGAGGAGATACAAAAGGAGAGGAGAGGGAACTCTTTGTCATTGCATTTAAATGCCTCCACATCCCAAGAGTTCGATCACACAGTTTCAAGAATATGCAACTAGATATTGTCCCAAACCAAAGTTAATTGAAAGGTTTCTCCTTCGAATATTTTTCTATTCCTCTCTTTCCAAGTTTCCCAAAGGAAAAATCTAGGGAAGAGGTTCAACATGTGATTCAGGATGGGGTTTTGGAAACTTGTGGAATGCTAGGATGAAATGGTCAAATTAAAGCTCTGTAGCGATATGATTGGTGAAAGGAGGTGGATCTCTAATCCGAGAGAGAACTACTAAATGAACAAGAGTTTAGAATATGTTCCAAAGATTGATCCACTTTGTGACACAAGACATAGAGACGTGGACATACAAACCCTCAACTGTGTAGTTGGTCCCAAGTTAAACATTTTCCATGAGCTACAAGCCAAAAAAAAGTGGCAACTTTGTGCCGTAGGTTCATCTTCCAAATTTTTTCCCAAATATCCTCTATCGGAACTAATACATGACAAGTGGCAAGGGAGTAGGCTTATTTAATAGTAAAGTATCATGTAGATCAATAGCCCCATATAAGTTTATCTAGGAGATAATAGAATTAGATTTTCCATCTAGAGAGATTTGACTATACAGAGGAGAACATATGAAGAGAAATATGATCGAATATGATCTGGATAAGTGGACCAAGATCTCCAAACTAACAGTCTAAGTTTGGGTGCCAATACTAAAAGACTTTAGTACCATGTTCAACTAGAAGAATGTCCGTGAGGGTACAAAAATTAGGATTGGACTGAAGTGGTGGAAGCTACTACCAAGAGTCATCTCGAAAGAGGGAAGATCTTCCATCTTTGACTTCCTAGAAGTTGTGATTTTGGATTAAGGACTTATGTTTCTAAGAAGCATTCTAAATTAAGGATTCGGGTTTTTCCCCTATCATTCTGATGAGATCTTAGGAGGGAATATGATTAGGATATTTGTGTCACTAGAGTTCACACCAAATCTCACATTTTCCTTGAAGCCAACTCCACCAAGTCTTCACACCAAGGATGTTATTGAGGATATCTGGGTCCCTCGACCCCAAACCCCCCTTCAGCTTGGAGAGACGGAGAGTCTTCCAAGACACAAGCACCCATTTCTTGGTAGTACTAGCACCTTTCCATAAAAAAATCATTGGAGATATTTGAAAGCCTTGAGAATATGCTTAGGGTAGAAATGGTAGAGAAGAGATAGAGTGGAATGGATTGAAGGACCAATTTGAGAAGGATGTGCTAGCTAGCAATTTTTATGGGACATAAGGTCCAACTGGAAATATTTTTACCAATCCTAGAAATAAGATCCTCCTAGGAACAATTATGAACAACAGAGTCAAGTAGAGGAACAACTACACATTTGTAGGGAAGGGAGATCCTAGAAAATCCAAGAATACAAGACATGTGGAATTAGACTAAGAGAGGTGTGTTAAAAAAGAAGATTTGTGATATCAGATGGTTAATGGAGGTTCCTGAGGCCTCCGTGAAATTAACCAATATATATTTGAAAACTCTATCCTCTCTCATTGATGGAATTCCCATTAACAAGGTGTCATCAACAAATTGATTATGTGATAGGGGGGATTCATAAGAGTGAAGACAGAGCCCTTGAAGCCAGTGATATTGTATCAACTTTAAGGATACCACCCAGGCCTTTATCCATAAGGATGAAGATAAAAGGAGAAATAGGGTCACCTCTTCAGATCATTCCATAGGAGGGGAGAAAAGTAGGCAAAGGAGATACATTAATAAAAAGGGGGAAAAAAGCCAAGGAGATTAGAACCACGATCCAACTAACCCATGAAGGATCAAATCCAAAGGATAAGAGAACCTTCCTAGTGATTTGGTGGTTTTTAAGGAGTGAACCACTTCATGGGAAATGATAATGTTTTTTAATATATGACACCCTTACACATAACCTGATTGCTCTGAGGAAATCATGATAGGAATGAGAGACTTGAGGCGTAAGGCTATGACCTTGGTTACAATTTTATATACAATGTTGCAAAGGGAAATAGGCCTAAATTTGATAGGATCAGTTGATTGTTGATTTCTCCTCTTTTGGGATCAAAGTCATAAATATCACATTTAGTGTAGGGAGGAAACCAAAAATATTTTTCTATTCAACAACAAGAGCCTATACATTGTGCTCGAATACATGCCAACAATGGTGGAAGAAATCAGAGGTGAAGCCATCGGGACCTAAAGACTTCCCTAGGGCCATATTCATGAAAATAGTTTCAACTTCCTCTAGGGAGACATGTCGCATGAGAATGTCATTGTGGCCAATATATATCAAACAAGAAACGTGACAAGTGGTAGATTGGATGGTAGTAGAGTGATTTGGGTGAGGCTTAATTAATAACGATTGAAAAAAAGTGACCAACTCATATTCTATATCCTAATGAGAGGTGAGCTTGTTACCTTGTTTTGAAGTTAACTATGTAATGTGATTTCCATGCCTTCTTTGAATCATCTATCTGTGGAAGAATTTGGCGTTGTGCTCCCCTTCCTTGAGCCACTGGACCCAATATTTCTTCCTCCAAATAATTTCTTCCCGATTTTGATTTTCCTCTGGTTGGGAGGAGATATCCTTGTCTTATTGAGCAAGATATTTCAATCGACCATGAAGAATGATTTATTATTGGATATCTTCCATATTTGTTTCTATATGTTGTTGGGCTTTAAAGATGTTTCCAAAACCCTATTTGTTCCAATATTTGAGCTATAGTTTGAGGTTTTTGAGAAAAATGTTGGAAGAAATACATCAATGAGCCATGTATTACTTCAGTTTCATCCCACCATTTATGAATATTTTTTTGGAATTCCATATGGGAGATCCGAAACTTTTCAAATAAAAAGGTTATTTTAGGAGGAACACTTTGAACATACAAATTAAGATAGATGGGATAGTGATCAAAGCATACTTCTAGAGGCATATTGGCCTCCATCTAAAGCCTATAGAGCATGAGAGATTCATAAACTAAGTATATGTCAATCCTACAAGAAATTTGTTGAGACCCTTATCTTTGTTTTTTCCAAGTGTGCAAACCATTGATGGTCTTGATGTCAATCAAATTTAGGTTTTGAATAAATATGTTGAAGGCATCACTATCTAAGTATAGCCTTCATATTCTTCCTTTTTTTCCCCAAGGGGGGATATCATATTGAAGTCTCCCCCTAGGATCCAAAAATAATTCTTAATTAAATATGATGTATGTTGCAATAAATGCATGGAGTCATATTTTTCATTTATTTCTTGTGGTCCATATACATTGGTGATGAAGTGTTCATATTTTGAGCCTATCGTTCTAAATCGAGCAGATAAGGTTCTCGAAGTGGCAATTTTTTTAACAACAAAACTATGGTTGGATTCCTCATAATAGACATCTCCCTTGTGGATCCTTCAGAATCCAAGACTGTGGAGAGGCCATTTCTCCAAACTTTGGAAAGCACATCTGCTAAAAATGAACTTGGGCACTTTATTTCTTGCACCAAAATGATATGAGGTGATTCCATACATACCTTGTTTTATAAGAGCCTTTGCTTTCTATTACCATTTAGTCCTTGAATGTTCCAATATATTATATTTATTGGAAACTTGGGGAGGTTTGTAGCAAATCCATGATCAAATCATTTTGGATGGAATTGAACAAAATATCTCCTATTTCTTGTATAATCTGCACATTTGTCTTCCTTCTTCATTACTTTTCATCTAAAGGGTTCTTCTTGGGCTTTAGGTTGCTAGTTTGGATTCCTAATGCTATGTTAGATCTTAGAGATGAGATGGACCATATTGTTTCTTTTCAATCTTTACAAAGAGCTCAATGAAAATTTGGAATGTGCTTTGGTGGGATTGATTTCATATCCTTTCTCCTACATGTGTCCACAATTCCATGCAGATTAATTCCTTCAAATTCCATGTCTATAGGGTCACAATCCATAGAAACTTTAAGGAGACTACCTAGGCCTTTATCCATAAGGATGAAGATAAAATAAGAAATAGGATCACCACTTTGGATAATTTCGTATGAGGGGAGAAAAGGAGGCAAAGGGGATACATTGATCAAAAGGGTAAAAACTGATGAGGATATTAGAACCATGATCCAACTAACCCAGGAAGGATCAAATCCAAAGGATAAGAGAACCTTCCTAGTGATTTGGTGGTTTTTAAGGAGTCAACCACTTCATGGGAAATGATAATGTTTTCTAATATATGACACCATTTCACATAACCTGATTTCTCTGAGGAAATCAAGATAGGAATGAGAGACTTGAGGCGTAAGGCTATGACCTTGGTTACAATTTTATACATGATGTTGCAAAGGGAAATAGGCCTAAATTTGCTAGGATCAGTTAACTGTTGACTTCTCCTCTTTTGGGATCAAAGTCATAAATGTTGCATTTAGTGTAGGAAGGACACCAAAAATATTTTGATATTCAACAACAAGAGCCTATGATTTGTGCTTGACTACATGCCAACAATGGTGGAAGAAATCAGAGGTAAAGCCATCGAGACCTAGAGACTTCCCTAGGGCCATATTCATGAAAATAGTTTAAACTTCTTCCAGGGATACATGTCGCATGAGAATGTCATTGTGGTCAATATATATCAAACAAGGAATGTGACAGGTGATAGATTGGATGGCAGTAGAGCGATATGGGTGAGGCTTAGTTAATAAGGATTGAAAAAAAGTGACCAACTCTTATTCTATATCCTAATGAGAGGTGAGCTTGTTACCTTGTGTTGAAGTTAACTATGTAAATTGATTTCCATGCCTTCTTTGAATCATCTATCTGTGGAAGAATTTGGTGTTGCGCTCCCCTTCCTTTATCCATTGGACCCAAAATTTATTCCTCCAAATAATTTCTTCCTGATTTTGACTTTCCTCTGGTTGGGAAGAGATATCCTTGTCTTATTGAGCAAGATATTTCAATCGACCATGAAGAATGATTTATTATTAGATATGTTCCATATTTGTTTCTAGATGTTGTTGGGCTTTAAAGATGTTTCCAAAACCCTATTTGCTCCAATATTTGAGCTATTAGGTTTTTGAGGAAATGTTGGAAGTGATACATCAATGAGCCATGTATTACTTCAATTTCATCCCACCATTTATGAATATTTTTTTGGAAGTCCATATGGGAGATCTGAAACTTTTCAAATAAAAAGGTTATTTTAGGAGGAACACTTTGAACATACAAATTAAGATAGATNGACTGGGATTGTACTATAATATAAGTCAACCACAGTGTTTTGGCTCTTGTCTTCTTTGTGGGCCTCTTGTTTTCCAAGATGAAATCCTCTTTCTTTTAGATGTATTTGATCGTTCTTCGAGTTTTGTGCAGGCTTCAGCTCCATCAAGTGGCATCAACGTACATCATCACGAGAATCTTCATCACAAGCATCTTCGAGCATATTAAATGGACACTTAACATCATTATCCACTCGACCGGCACAATCGACCAGTGACAGCATTCGACCAAGACAATTAAAAATCTCTTCGATCTCTGAGCGGCATCATGAACTTTGACAATTTAAATTATTTCTTGTTGATTTTTCTTTTGAATTTCTTGTGCAGATTGATATTTTTGCGAGCGGCATCCATAAGCAAACAAACATCTTCCCCATAAATTATTGAACAATTTTTTCATCTCTTGTTTAGCAGTATCCACGTTCGAGCAACATCCATCATCATTTAGGACCAGCAATCGATCCTCTTATCTCTCCATCTTCTTCAGGTTCAAACCACCTCCATCCACTGCTGTTGTCACCCAACCAAATGAAAGGAGTCGTTGTACTCTTGTAGATTACAATGACAATCATAAGGAGACTACATTGAAACACACATACTCACAAAGAAGATAAGTAATTGGGAAGGTTAACCAATCGTGTTTGTATTCATCTTCATGAGTATTTATACATATGAGAGATGGTTGGAGCTGTTGTACCCTCTTCAACTAATTAATCATTAAGATTCTTATGACTATTACAAGGACCTAAAAAGCTTCCCAACATTGTTTGAGAGAGAGTGTATTGATGTCCTCCAATTCTAGAAGCCTATAAAATTTGGATACTCCTCGATTGACTAGAAAATCCTCCTCTTTGTTAGCTCTAATTTGAGAATGAATGAAGACTTCTTAGATTGTAGAAGATCAAGAAGAGATTCTAAGCATCATTTGTACTAGACCTTACTTGGGGGAGAACCATTTTTAATTCTAGTCAGCATGTGAATAATAAAGTGGGAGTCACCCTCTGTAATAATTTTATGATAATGTTGAGAGAAGGATATTCTTGAACCATGGAGGAGAATCAAGAGCTCAACATCATTATTGGAATTGGTGCCTAAGTAGCTAAAAACGATCTTAAGGATTATTCCATCTACATTTCTAAAGACTCCACCATAACTAGTAGGGACCATGATTTTCTTTTGAACCTCTGTTGAAATTAAGTTTGACAAAATGCTAAGGGAGGGACCAGGAGGAGGGAAAATAAGGGGGAGGGGAAGGGATAGGATGGGGGAGGAGATACAAAAGGAGAGGAGAGGGAACTCTTTGTCATTGCATTTAAATGCCTCCACATCCCAAGAGTTCGATCACACAGTTTCAAGAATATGCAACTAGATATTGTCCCAAACCAAAGTTAATTGAAAGGTTTCTCCTTCGAATATTTTTCTATTCCTCTCTTTCCAAGTTTCCCAAAGGAAAAATCTAGGGAAGAGGTTCAACATGTGATTCAGGATGGGGTTTTGGAAACTTGTGGAATGCTAGGATGAAATGGTCAAATTAAAGCTCTGTAGCGATATGATTGGTGAAAGGAGGTGGATCTCTAATCCGAGAGAGAACTACTAAATGAACAAGAGTTTAGAATATGTTCCAAAGATTGATCCACTTTGTGACACAAGACATAGAGACGTGGACATACAAACCCTCAACTGTGTAGTTGGTCCCAAGTTAAACATTTTCCATGAGCTACAAGCCAAAAAAAAGTGGCAACTTTGTGCCGTAGGTTCATCTTCCAAATTTTTTCCCAAATATCCTCTATCGGAACTAATACATGACAAGTGGCAAGGGAGTAGGCTTATTTAATAGTAAAGTATCATGTAGATCAATAGCCCCATATAAGTTTATCTAGGAGATAATAGAATTAGATTTTCCATCTAGAGAGATTTGACTATACAGAGGAGAACATATGAAGAGAAATATGATCGAATATGATCTGGATAAGTGGACCAAGATCTCCAAACTAACAGTCTAAGTTTGGGTGCCAATACTAAAAGACTTTAGTACCATGTTCAACTAGAAGAATGTCCGTGAGGGTACAAAAATTAGGATTGGACTGAAGTGGTGGAAGCTACTACCAAGAGTCATCTCGAAAGAGGGAAGATCTTCCATCTTTGACTTCCTAGAAGTTGTGATTTTGGATTAAGGACTTATGTTTCTAAGAAGCATTCTAAATTAAGGATTCGGGTTTTTCCCCTATCATTCTGATGAGATCTTAGGAGGGAATATGATTAGGATATTTGTGTCACTAGAGTTCACACCAAATCTCACATTTTCCTTGAAGCCAACTCCACCAAGTCTTCACACCAAGGATGTTATTGAGGATATCTGGGTCCCTCGACCCCAAACCCCCCTTCAGCTTGGAGAGACGGAGAGTCTTCCAAGACACAAGCACCCATTTCTTGGTAGTACTAGCACCTTTCCATAAAAAAATCATTGGAGATATTTGAAAGCCTTGAGAATATGCTTAGGGTAGAAATGGTAGAGAAGAGATAGAGTGGAATGGATTGAAGGACCAATTTGAGAAGGATGTGCTAGCTAGCAATTTTTATGGGACATAAGGTCCAACTGGAAATATTTTTACCAATCCTAGAAATAAGATCCTCCTAGGAACAATTATGAACAACAGAGTCAAGTAGAGGAACAACTACACATTTGTAGGGAAGGGAGATCCTAGAAAATCCAAGAATACAAGACATGTGGAATTAGACTAAGAGAGGTGTGTTAAAAAAGAAGATTTGTGATATCAGATGGTTAATGGAGGTTCCTGAGGCCTCCGTGAAATTAACCAATATATATTTGAAAACTCTATCCTCTCTCATTGATGGAATTCCCATTAACAAGGTGTCATCAACAAATTGATTATGTGATAGGGGGGATTCATAAGAGTGAAGACAGAGCCCTTGAAGCCAGTGATATTGTATCAACTTTAAGGATACCACCCAGGCCTTTATCCATAAGGATGAAGATAAAAGGAGAAATAGGGTCACCTCTTCAGATCATTCCATAGGAGGGGAGAAAAGTAGGCAAAGGAGATACATTAATAAAAAGGGGGAAAAAAGCCAAGGAGATTAGAACCACGATCCAACTAACCCATGAAGGATCAAATCCAAAGGATAAGAGAACCTTCCTAGTGATTTGGTGGTTTTTAAGGAGTGAACCACTTCATGGGAAATGATAATGTTTTTTAATATATGACACCCTTACACATAACCTGATTGCTCTGAGGAAATCATGATAGGAATGAGAGACTTGAGGCGTAAGGCTATGACCTTGGTTACAATTTTATATACAATGTTGCAAAGGGAAATAGGCCTAAATTTGATAGGATCAGTTGATTGTTGATTTCTCCTCTTTTGGGATCAAAGTCATAAATATCACATTTAGTGTAGGGAGGAAACCAAAAATATTTTTCTATTCAACAACAAGAGCCTATACATTGTGCTCGAATACATGCCAACAATGGTGGAAGAAATCAGAGGTGAAGCCATCGGGACCTAAAGACTTCCCTAGGGCCATATTCATGAAAATAGTTTCAACTTCCTCTAGGGAGACATGTCGCATGAGAATGTCATTGTGGCCAATATATATCAAACAAGAAACGTGACAAGTGGTAGATTGGATGGTAGTAGAGTGATTTGGGTGAGGCTTAATTAATAACGATTGAAAAAAAGTGACCAACTCATATTCTATATCCTAATGAGAGGTGAGCTTGTTACCTTGTTTTGAAGTTAACTATGTAATGTGATTTCCATGCCTTCTTTGAATCATCTATCTGTGGAAGAATTTGGCGTTGTGCTCCCCTTCCTTGAGCCACTGGACCCAATATTTCTTCCTCCAAATAATTTCTTCCCGATTTTGATTTTCCTCTGGTTGGGAGGAGATATCCTTGTCTTATTGAGCAAGATATTTCAATCGACCATGAAGAATGATTTATTATTGGATATCTTCCATATTTGTTTCTATATGTTGTTGGGCTTTAAAGATGTTTCCAAAACCCTATTTGTTCCAATATTTGAGCTATAGTTTGAGGTTTTTGAGAAAAATGTTGGAAGAAATACATCAATGAGCCATGTATTACTTCAGTTTCATCCCACCATTTATGAATATTTTTTTGGAATTCCATATGGGAGATCCGAAACTTTTCAAATAAAAAGGTTATTTTAGGAGGAACACTTTGAACATACAAATTAAGATAGATGGGATAGTGATCAAAGCATACTTCTAGAGGCATATTGGCCTCCATCTAAAGCCTATAGAGCATGAGAGATTCATAAACTAAGTATATGTCAATCCTACAAGAAATTTGTTGAGACCCTTATCTTTGTTTTTTCCAAGTGTGCAAACCATTGATGGTCTTGATGTCAATCAAATTTAGGTTTTGAATAAATATGTTGAAGGCATCACTATCTAAGTATAGCCTTCATATTCTTCCTTTTTTTCCCCAAGGGGGGATATCATATTGAAGTCTCCCCCTAGGATCCAAAAATAATTCTTAATTAAATATGATGTATGTTGCAATAAATGCATGGAGTCATATTTTTCATTTATTTCTTGTGGTCCATATACATTGGTGATGAAGTGTTCATATTTTGAGCCTATCGTTCTAAATCGAGCAGATAAGGTTCTCGAAGTGGCAATTTTTTTAACAACAAAACTATGGTTGGATTCCTCATAATAGACATCTCCCTTGTGGATCCTTCAGAATCCAAGACTGTGGAGAGGCCATTTCTCCAAACTTTGGAAAGCACATCTGCTAAAAATGAACTTGGGCACTTTATTTCTTGCACCAAAATGATATGAGGTGATTCCATACATACCTTGTTTTATAAGAGCCTTTGCTTTCTATTACCATTTAGTCCTTGAATGTTCCAATATATTATATTTATTGGAAACTTGGGGAGGTTTGTAGCAAATCCATGATCAAATCATTTTGGATGGAATTGAACAAAATATCTCCTATTTCTTGTATAATCTGCACATTTGTCTTCCTTCTTCATTACTTTTCATCTAAAGGGTTCTTCTTGGGCTTTAGGTTGCTAGTTTGGATTCCTAATGCTATGTTAGATCTTAGAGATGAGATGGACCATATTGTTTCTTTTCAATCTTTACAAAGAGCTCAATGAAAATTTGGAATGTGCTTTGGTGGGATTGATTTCATATCCTTTCTCCTACATGTGTCCACAATTCCATGCAGATCAATTCCTTCAAATTCCATGTCTACAGGGTCACAATCCATAGAAACTTTAAGGAGACTACCCAGGCCTTTATCCATAAGGATGAAGATAAAAGAAGAAATAGGATCACCACTTTGGATAATTTCGTATGAGGGGAGAAAAGGAGGCAAAGGGGATACATTGATCAAAAGGGGAAAAAATGATGAGGATATTAGAACCATGATCCAACTAACCCAGGAAGGATCAAATCCAAAGGATAAGAGAACCTTCCTAGTGATTTGGTGGTTTTTAAGGAGTGAACCACTTCATGGGAAATGATAATGTTTTCTAATATATGACACCATTTCACATAACCTGATTTCTTTGAGGAAATCAAGATAGGAATGAGAGACTTGAGGCGTAAGGCTATGACCTTGGTTACAATTTTATACATGATGTTGCAAAGGGAAATAGGCCTAAATTTGCTAGGATCAGTTGACTGTTGACTTCTTCTCTTTTGGGATCAAAGTCATAAATGTTGCATTTAGTGTAGGAAGGACACCAAAAATATTTTGAGATTCAACAACAAGAGCCTATGATTTGTGCTCGACTACATGCCAACAATGGTGGAAGAAATCAGAGGTAAAGCCATCGAGACCTAGAGACTTCCCTAGGGCCATATTCATGAAAATAGTTTAAACTTCCTCCAGGGAGACATGTCGCATGAGAATGTCATTGTGGTCAATATATATCAAACAAGGAATGTGACAGGTGATAGATTGGATGGCAGTAGAGCGATATGGGTGAGGCTTAGTTAATAAGGATTGAAAAAAAGTGACCAACTCTTATTCTATATCCTAATGAGAGGTGAGCTTGTTACCTTGTGTTGAAGTTAACTATGTAAATTGATTTCCATGCCTTCTTTGAATCATCTATCTGTGGAAGAATTTGGTGTTGCGCTCCCCTTCCTTTATCCATTGGACCCAAAATTTATTCCTCCAAATAATTTCTTCCTGATTTTGACTTTCCTCTGGTTGGGAAGAGATATCCTTGTCTTATTGAGCAAGATATTTCAATCAACCATGAAGAATGATTTGTTATTAGATATGTTCCATATTTGTTTCTAGATGTTGTTGGGCTTTAAAGATGTTTCCAAAAACCTATTTGTTCCAATATTTGAGCTATTAGGTTTTTGAGGAAATGTTGGAAGTGATACATCAATGAGCCATGTATTACTTCAGTTTCATCCCACCATTTATGAATATTTTTTTGGAAGTCCATATGGGAGATCTGAAACTTTTCAAATAAAAAGGTTATTTTAGGAGGAACACTTTGAACATACAAATTAAGATAGATGGGATAGTGATCAAAACATACTTCTAGAGGAATATTGGCCTCCATCTGCAGCCTATAGAGAATGAGAGATTCATAAACTAAGTATCTGTCAATCCTACAAGAAATTTGTTAGGACCCTTCTCTTTGGTTTTTCCAAGTGTGCAAACCATTGATGGTCTTAATGTCAATCAAATTTAGGTTTTGAATAAATATTTTGAAGGCATCACTATCTACGTATAATGTTCATATTCCTCCCTTTTCTCCCCAAGGAAGGATATCATATTGAAGTCTCCCCCCTGGATCCAAAAATAATTCTCAATTAAATATGATATGTGTTGCAATGAATGCATGAGTAATATTTTTCATTGATTTGTTGTGGTACATATACATTGGTGATGAAGCTTGTGGATTTTGAGCCTATCGCTCTAAATCGAGCAGATAGGGTTCTTGAAGTGGCAATTTTTTTTCCAAAAAAACTATGGTTTGATTCCTCATAATAGACAACCCCCCTATGGATCCTTCAAAATCCAAGACCATCGAGAGGCCATTTCTCCAAACTTTGGAAAGGACATCAACTAAAAATGAACTTGAGAACTTTATTTCTTGCACCAAAATGATATTAGGTGATTCCATACATACCTTGTTTTATAAGATCCTTTGCTTTCTCTTACCATTTATCCCTTGAATGTTCCAAGATATTATATTCATTGGAAACTTGGAGAGGTTTGTAGAAAATCCATGATCAAATCATTTTGGATGGAATTGAACAAAATATCTCCTATTTCTTGTATAATTTGCACATTTGTCTTCCTTCCTCATTACTTGTCATCTAAATGGTTATTCTTGGTCTTTAGGTTGCTAGTTTGGATTCCTAATTCTATCTTATATCTTATAGATGAGATGGACCCTATTGTTTCTTTTCAGTCTTTACAAAGATCTCAATGAAAATTTTGAATGTTCTTTGGTGGGATTGATTTCATATCCTTTCTCCTACATGTGTCCACAATTCCATGCAGATCAATTCCTTCAAATTCCATGTCTACATGGTCACGATCCATATCAAATTTATGAATACTACCCAGGCCTTTATCCATAAGGATGAAGATAAAAGAAGAAATAGGGTCACCTCTTCAGATCATTCCATAGGAGGGGAGAAAAGGAGGAAAAGGGGATACATTAATCAAAAGGGGGAAAATGCCAAGGATATTAGAACCATGATCCAACTAACCCATAAAGGATAAAATCCAAAGGATAAGAGAACCTTCCTAGTGATTTGGTGGTTTTTAAGGAGTGAACCACTTCATGGGAAATGATAATGTTTTCTAATATATGACACCCTTCCACATAACCTGATTGCTCTAAGGAAATCAGGATAGGAATGAGAGACTTGAGGCGTAAGGCTATGACCTTGTTTATGATTTTATATACGATGTTTCAAAGGGAAATAGGCCTAAATTTGCTAGGATCAGTTGATTGTTTCTTTCTCCTCTTTTGGGATCAAAGTCATAAATGTCACATTTAGTGTAGGGAGGACACCAAAAATATTTTGATATTCAACAACAAGATCATATACATTTTGCTCGAATACATGCCAACAATAGTGGAAGAAATCATAGGTGAAGCCATCGGGACCTAGAGACTTCCCTAGGGCCATATTCAAGAAAATAGTTTCAACTTCCTCCAGGGAGACATGTCGCATGAGAATGTCATTGTGGTCAATATATATCAAACAAGGAATGTGACAGGTGACAGATTGGATGGCAGTAAAGCGATCTGGGTGAGGCTTAGTTAATAAGGATTGAAAAAAAGTGACCAACTCTTATTCTATATCCTAATGAGAGGTAATCTTGTTACAATGTGTTGAAGTTAACTATGTAATGTGATTTCCATGCCTTCTTTGAATCATCTATATGTGGAAGAATTTGGTGTTGTGCTGCCCTTCCTTTAGCCATTGCACCTGATATTTATTCCTCCAAAGCATTTCTTCCTGATTTTGACTTTCCTCTGGTTGGGAGGAGATATCCTTGTATTATTGCGCAAGATATTTCAATCGACCATGAAGAATGATTTATTATTGTATATCTTCCATATTTGTTTCTATATGTTGTTTGGATTTAAAGATGTTTCCAAAACCCTATTTGTTCCAATATTTGAGCTATTGTTTGATGTTTTTGAGAAAATGTTGGAAGTGATACATCAATGAGCCATGTATTACTTCAGTTTCATCCCACCATTTATGAATATTTTTTTGGAAGTCCATATGGGAGATCCGAAACTTTTCAAATAAAAAGGTTATTTTAGGATGAACACTTTGAACATACAAATTAAGATAGATGTGATAGTGATCAAAGCATACTTCTAGAGGAATATTGGTCTCCATCTGAAGCCTGTAGAGCATGAGAGATTCATAAACTAAGTATCTATGAATCCTACAAGAAATTTGTTGGGACCCTTCTCTTTGGTTTTTCCAAGTGTGAAAACCATTGATGGTCCTTTTTTTTTTATTATTATTATTATTATGTCTGGAAGAATCAACAACTAATTGGGCATGTGGCTGTGTTATCCAACAACTACCACTATAACCTCTAGGTGTGCCCACGAGGTCCCTTACGCGGCACACATTGTAAGTCGGGGGGAGTTGAACTCGAAACCTCATGGAAATTCATTTTCATGGCACTTGCCAATTGAGTTGCCCCCCCGGGGGAAAAACCATTGATGGTCTTAATGTCAATCAAAATTAGGTTTTGAATAAATATGTTGAAGGCATCACTATCTACGTGTAGCCTTCATATCCCTCCCTTTTTTCCCCAAGGGAGGATATCATATTGAAGTATACCCCCAGGATCCAAAAATAATTCTCAATTAAATTTGATGCATGTTGCAATGAATGGATGAGGTCATATTTTTCATTGATTTGTTGTGGTCCATATAAATTGGTGATGAAGCGTGTTTANTAATATATGACACCCTTCCACATAACCTGATTGCTCTAAGGAAATCAGGATAGGAATGAGAGACTTGAGGCGTAAGGCTATGACCTTGTTTATGATTTTATATACGATGTTTCAAAGGGAAATAGGCCTAAATTTGCTAGGATCAGTTGATTGTTTCTTTCTCCTCTTTTGGGATCAAAGTCATAAATGTCACATTTAGTGTAGGGAGGACACCAAAAATATTTTGATATTCAACAACAAGATCATATACATTTTGCTCGAATACATGCCAACAATAGTGGAAGAAATCATAGGTGAAGCCATCGGGACCTAGAGACTTCCCTAGGGCCATATTCAAGAAAATAGTTTCAACTTCCTCCAGGGAGACATGTCGCATGAGAATGTCATTGTGGTCAATATATATCAAACAAGGAATGTGACAGGTGACAGATTGGATGGCAGTAAAGCGATCTGGGTGAGGCTTAGTTAATAAGGATTGAAAAAAAGTGACCAACTCTTATTCTATATCCTAATGAGAGGTAATCTTGTTACAATGTGTTGAAGTTAACTATGTAATGTGATTTCCATGCCTTCTTTGAATCATCTATATGTGGAAGAATTTGGTGTTGTGCTGCCCTTCCTTTAGCCATTGCACCTGATATTTATTCCTCCAAAGCATTTCTTCCTGATTTTGACTTTCCTCTGGTTGGGAGGAGATATCCTTGTATTATTGCGCAAGATATTTCAATCGACCATGAAGAATGATTTATTATTGTATATCTTCCATATTTGTTTCTATATGTTGTTTGGATTTAAAGATGTTTCCAAAACCCTATTTGTTCCAATATTTGAGCTATTGTTTGATGTTTTTGAGAAAATGTTGGAAGTGATACATCAATGAGCCATGTATTACTTCAGTTTCATCCCACCATTTATGAATATTTTTTTGGAAGTCCATATGGGAGATCTGAAACTTTTCAAATAAAAAGGTTATTTTAGGATGAACACTTTGAACATACAAATTAAGATAGATGTGATAGTGATCAAAGCATACTTCTAGAGGAATATTGGTCTCCATCTGAAGCCTGTAGAGCATGAGAGATTCATAAACTAAGTATCTATGAATCCTACAAGAAATTTGTTGGGACCCTTCTCTTTGGTTTTTCCAAGTGTGAAAACCATTGATGGTCCTTTTTTTTTTATTATTATTATTATTATGTCTGGAAGAATCAACAACTAATTGGGCATGTGGCTGTGTTATCCAACAACTACCACTATAACCTCTAGGTGTGCCCACGAGGTCCCTTACGCGGCACACATTGTAAGTCGGGGGGAGTTGAACTCGAAACCTCATGGAAATTCATTTTCATGGCACTTGCCAATTGAGTTGCCCCCCCGGGGGAAAAACCATTGATGGTCTTAATGTCAATCAAAATTAGGTTTTGAATAAATATGTTGAAGGCATCACTATCTACGTGTAGCCTTCATATCCCTCCCTTTTTTCCCCAAGGGAGGATATCATATTGAAGTATACCCCCAGGATCCAAAAATAATTCTCAATTAAATTTGATGCATGTTGCAATGAATGGATGAGGTCATATTTTTCATTGATTTGTTGTGGTCCATATAAATTGGTGATGAAGCGTGTTTATTTTGAACCTATTGTCCTAAATCGAGAAGACAAGGTTATTGAAGTGGAATTTTTTTTTTCCATAAAAAATATAGTTGGATTCCTCATAAAAGGCAGTCCCCCTATGGATCCTTCAGAATCCAAGACCAAGGAAAGGCCATTTATCCAAACTTTAGAAAGGACATCAGCTAAAAATAAACTTGAGCACTTTATTTCCTGCACCAAAATGATATTAGGTGGTTCCATACATACCTTTCTTTATAAGAGCCTTTGCTTTCTCTTACCATTTAGCCCTTGAATGTTCCAAGATATTATATTCATTGGAAACTTGGACAGGTTTGTAACAAATCCATGATCAAATAATTTTGGATTGAATTGACCAAAATATCTCCTATTTCTTGTAGAATTTACACATTTGTCTTCCTTCCTCATTGCTTGTCATCCCAAGGGCTCTTCTTAGGCTTCAAGTTGCTAGTTTGGATTCTTAGTGCTAGGTTAGATCTTAGAGATGAGATGGACCCTATTGTTTCTTTTCGGTCTTTACAAAGAGCTCAATGAAAATTTTGAATGTGCTTTGGTGGGATTGATTTCATATCCTTTCTCCTACATGTGTCCACAATTCCATGAAGATCAATTCCTTTAAATTCCATGTCTACAAGATCACGATCCATTCCATCCTCCTCTTCTGGGGACATAGTCACATCATCAAGGGGTGGAAGATCAAGGGGGTAGCTTGGGTTTTTGTCTTTTTATGTTCATCTTGGTGAGGGGGAGGATTAGGGGATGTAACATACCTAACCCCACGATGATTCATGCCATAGAAAAAAAATTCTTCTCTGATACCAAATCTAAATGCAGAAATAATTCATTAAGACAATTATGCACACAACCATACTTGTGCCATGTGCGACAACTATTTTCCCAGCATGTGCGATGATTCAAGCCTCACCCCTTGTTTCCTAGAACACGATGACTCGATCCTCGCGTCATAATTCTCTTTACCATTACTACTAAAATTGACTAACATATACCAACTATTAACCACCATGCCCTACATATGCAACAATTATGCAGAATAAACAATAACATGCACAACCATGCATGATTATGTACAATTACAACAAAAAAATTAGAATAAACATACACACAATAATAATAATGTAAACACACATAAAATAACACTTATATTTTTCTATAAATCACCAACTTCATGCAAACCTCAGATGTTCCTCCCAACCATAGAATCAACTGTTCATGCACTCTTAATAGAAGGTCACCCCTGAGATAAGGATATGAATCCACCAAGACAAAGGCTACAAAATCCAAACTAAGGTTTGAAAAATGACACGATAAATAATAGGCTCGGGTTCCCACTACAACAAAATTTCCTATCTCACAACCTCTCTTTCCCCACATCCTGTCCCACTCAAGGAAATGTATGCCATTTTCTACTCAATAGTCCTTTGGGTTTTCCCACTTCCCTTCCAGGGCTTCAAAAAAATTTGGCCAAGAATTCTTAGAGTTCTGTAGCACTTGGAACACAAGGTTTCCCAAGTAATTACAACACACAAGGAAAACTATTCCCAGTGATTCTCTCACCCAGAGAGAATGCTTCACAGGCTCAAAAACCTTCTTATTCAGTCCAAAACACCAGGGATTTTGTAACATACCCCGCCACCCACAGGCCAGGGTATGCTACCTTCAAGCCCATCCTTGGACTTATTTATTTTACCGATGCCTTTTTAAATTAATAAGGATGCATAAAAGAAAAGATCTAATGACATGCACAATAATAACAAACAAGCATGCATATTCTGAAGATTTAATTAAATGATAAATAAATACACAACAGAATACATTCATATAAAGGTAAATAATACCATAACAGAGAGAACTTATCTTTATAAAAGAAGACACCAACTGGATGCAAACCAAGGACGTTCCACCCAACCTTAGACACTATTGTTCCAGATCTCAAAAGCAGTGTCACCCCCAAGCCAGGGCTATGAATCCACAAGGAAGGTTCCAGAGTGTTACTTGGCTTCCAAAAACAGTCATCACTCAAGCTCTCATAGGCTTTCCCATCACTCATAGAAATCTAGGTACCCAACTCTCTTCTACCCAGCTTGCACCACCGAAGAGAATGGAACCCCACCCTTCTCTGCCATGCAATAACTCAAGCAGTCCCTCTCTTCTAGGGATCCAGCGGAACTGGTCCAGAATATCCATGCTGGAAATCTCAATAATCACAGTTGTGAACAAAGATGGACACAGGCCAATGCATCTCAGACATGTAGGCCTCAAGTCATGGATGGATTACACCAGCGACCTCTACAGTCAACAATACCATGGCTACTCTTCAGCAGTTCATTTCTCTCTCCCCAAGCCAAGACACAGATGATGAAGGATGAATGAGTGATAGGTAAGAATGTAATGAATGAACGAGTGAGTAAGTGAGTGAACAAATGAACCAGTGAGCAAGTGAATGAGTGAATGAGAGAATGAGTGAGTGATCGAACCCCACCAACAGACCAGGGGCGGGTTTAAGTATTTCATGGGGAATCATGAACCTCCTAGCCTCCCCCAAGAAGCTCACGTAATTGATCCACTCCCTTAGACAAAATGGCAATTAAAACAGGAAATAAAAATTTATCCCCTCAACCCCCCTCTCTTGTGGAATCATATCCCCCTATAACTCTAGTCCTTATCCGTTTAGCAACCAATGATGTGTTTATTATTAATAATGATAAAAAAATTACATTTCTTAGGCACATTGGCCTCTTTTAATTGTTTGGGCCTTATGTCCTCTTGACAATTAAAAAAATACATTATTTAATATGGGGCTCAAAACTAGGGGTGTTACATCCCCTCCCCCTTATTTTGGCACTGTCCTCAGTGCATATACAAAATAGAGATCAAAATCTCAAAATTTATTCAAAAATATGCAGGTACTCTACCCGCATGGCATCTTCATGCTCCCAGGTAACATCTTCAGGACCGTAGCAGGTCCACTGAACTTTTACTAGCTCTATAACTCGATTCCGGAGCATTTTTATCTTTTTGTCCAATACCCGCACTGGTTGGACCTGAAATTATCCCTTTGTCTCTACCTAAATCAGATACCAATCAATAACATGGTTAGGATCATGTACATATTTCTTTAGCAAAGAGACATGAAATACATTATGTACATTCATGGAAGCAAGAAATGCAAGCATGTATGCAATTGGCCCTATTATGCCCAATATTTCAAATGGACCACAGAATATGGCTACGAGCTTTGTACAAATACTCAATTTCAAAGAGCTTTTCTTGGGCTTCACTTTCAAAAGTACATGCTCCCCTACTTTAAATTCTCTAGTTGTCCTGTTCTTATCTGCATAAACTTTCTGTCTATCCTAAGTTGCCTTTAAATTCCACTTGATCGTAACCAACTGGTCTTCCATATCCTTGAGCAACTTTGGCCCAAGTACCACTCTATTTGCTGGGTTTTCCCAACTCACTGGAGTATTGCATTTCCTACCATACAAGGCTTCAAATGGGCTCATTCACAATGAAGCTTGATACCCATTATTATATGAAAACTCAACCAAGTGTAAGTAATCTTCCCACTTAGATGGCTTATCCATCACATACATTCTCAACATATCTTAAAATACTCGGTTGACCCTCTCTATTTTCCCATCTGACTGTGGATGGTATGTTGTGATAAAGTTTATATTTGT
>JZKD02S1668565.1:72471-90072 GCA_000966675.3 Picea glauca
TGACAAATGGAAAAGGAAGAAGCATTCTAGGAAAGAAGGAAGATCAACTCATATTCAAAGAAAGGAACTGTTGGATTGAAGACCAACCACATAGAAGACAGTTAGAAAGTGGAAAAGTGGAGTCCACTTAGAATTAGGGTTTTGAGTCATGATGTAAGGGTTTTTACCCACTTTTTTTTGTGTAAATAGAGGATGTATGAGGTATATAGAAGTGTCAATGTCATTGGTGATATCTCTATCTTGCATTTTGGTGAGTTTAAGTTCAGTTTTGGATAATATTTGGGTCACAATAGTAGTTATTAGAGTTGGGGAGCTTAGATGGAGTCAATTTTGAAAGATATGGATTGTATCTGAGGTTCAGGTCACAATCTATGGATCTTGGTGCAATGTTGGTCAACTTCATGCACCATTATAAACTTATGATGTAATGCATGCAGTGTTATTTTTATGAAGAATAATAATAATAAGTAGAGGATCTTTGTGGACTTATCCTAGGGCTGGTGAACCATGGTAAAATCATATGATTTAATGTGTTGAATGAGGTTTTGGTTGTTTCTGCAATTATGAATGAATGATGAATGAATATATTATCATTTTGTAGTGCACAGTACTGATAATTCATAATGGAATACATGTTAGACATATATGAATGATATATTTAAGTATACGATGTAATGAATGCTAAAGTAGAAGAAGTAGAACATCCCAAATCCCTTCCATGATTGCAGACATCTGCATCCTGTAGTCATCCATAATCCATCTTGGGTGAGACTACATTGTGCACTCTATGCATGATGTAGCCTTCTAGTTTACCAAAACGGTCGATGATGAATAAGTTTCTTTTGGAGAATTAAGGTAGAACCTGGGTCAACCCAGACATCCAACACCTAGGCTCATATGAATCTTTTCTTTTGTCATCTTCCCCGCTTCTCTATTGTGGAACTCCCAAACCTAGTTGTTGTGTAGGGTTCAGTTCCCCTCTGATCCATATCCATTTGCTCGACTATTGTTTCATGTTCTTTAACAACTATTGGACTGACTAGTTCAATCACAGGTGATGGTATCTCATCAACATCGATGACTCCTTCCTGTTGACTAGGGTTTTGAACTTCTAGTGCTTGATCCTGCAGTGATGTGATGGTGTTGCAAGTCTTTATTGCAGTGCAGTTGAGAGCTCCAACTTTCGATGGTGCCATGATGCAAAATCCTAAAAATACCACTCTAAATCTTCATTGAATGCTTTGAAAATAATTGCTCACACTTAGTTTTTCATCCTTATATCTCTTCTTCTCTAAGACACAATGAGTTGTGCTATGTAAGTTTCCTACTTTTATATCTCTTGTGATTAATTCTTTGATGCACCCTATTTTTTCGTTCACTGATTTCTGTCTTTTTGACCATTTTATTTTCTAGCACACTGCTTTCACCTTTTTATATCACGTGGTGTCTTCATATTCTATCATACCATTTACTAACTTCTACTATGTGTTGTATCTTTCAACTGTCTATCTACCACTTATCCATCTACTAACTTCTTTTTGTCTTTTTCCTCATTTTTCCACTTTTTTTCTTCTCTTTTTCTCTTTCAATTCCTACTTGTTGACGGGCAAAATTAAACGCTCGTCAATTGGAGGGGTGGATCCGGTCTGGGGTTTTCTAAATAACCCAAACCGTTTGGGATGATCCACTCCGATGGGTTTAGCGGCTCTGTTGGCCGATCTAAGTCCTAGGAAAATGAAAGAAAAACTAAACTAAAGAAACAAACCTAAGTGGAAAAAGAAACTACAACAAACTATATAAAAATCTGAAATATATATATATATATACAACTTACTTATTAATATTATACAATAATAATTCTATGAAATTAAATGTTCAGCTATCAATACAATTAAATCTTAATTACAAATGTACAGTATTTACAGAATACAAATTTTAATCGAAACTTGCGAAATCATTTGTAAAATGATAACGAAACTATTATTTTTTATTTTTATAATTTTTATGAGGAAGGAATCAAATGAAAACTATATAAGCTGAGCAATTGAAATAATAATCCTAACTGTAAAACTAAGCTATATATCTATCTTTGAGAATTCTCGAATTTATTAACTATTAAATAACAAATAACAAACTGACCTAAAGTAACACTTCCTATTTGTCCCGTGCACAGTACTTGATTTAGTTGTTTGATAGGAGGAAACTCGCACCAGATTCTCCACAAGCTTCTTGTAAACAAGAAGCAGCAGTTCTCTTTTGAATACGAATGACAGAACAAACAATACATAAAACGACAACAATCTTAAAGTTTACAGATCATCACATTTAGATAAATCCCAGTGCGAAGATTTGCATATAATTGTTCATTTAATTAAGAAGATAAACCTTATGTTAATTAAATTCAAACAGAATGATTGTTGTGAGTAAAATGAGACACATCAAATGTGGACAAAATTTAAGTCATAACGCATCAACCTGTAACAAGTCTTGATATCTAAAGTAGTCAATAACTTGATCATAAATTAAAATGCACAAAACCTGAATGAAAGTATGATAAATTGAAAGCTAAAGTTGTTACAAAAGATCCACTTCCATTCGAGTCTGTATCATCATAAGTCCATATTCTTTTTTCTCCCAACAGTGATGGGTTCTTTACAAAAATTAATGAGTATATAAAGGCCACAGGGTAAAACATCCCTGTGGGAATTATCAAAAAATGTTTGCAAAAAATATGGGAACAATCTCCCAAATCTCCATTTCTGCCCAAGACTAACAACTTAAAACAAAACTATATAACAAAAGCATGTTCTAAACTTCAACAACATGTCCAATTTCCCATTGAAATTCGTGTGTACCTATAGGTGGACAAGAATAAACAATTTTAGACAATGTTCAGTTGTAAAATCAACAAAAATCCAACTTTTTATGACTAGCTACCAGAATCAAACAATTTTGTAGCTAGTCATATTTGCAAACAAAATTGTTTTGAATTAATCCAAATGGTAGCAAGAATGTATGCGGTCAATCAAACAACTCTTAATTATTAATTCAAAACAAAGCCAATCATTCACACTAAAACTAACCAAATCTTTTATGCCAATTTAGAACTAGCAGAATCGTATTGCATTAATCGAATGGTAACAGGGATGTATGCGATCTGTCAAACAACTCTTTTTATTACCAATTCAAAACAGACAGAATCGTTTTGACAATTCAAAATCAACAAAATCGTTTTTTAATCAACATATTATATTCTATTTATCAAACCAATCTTTGATACTAATCCAACGCATACACAAGCGACTATGCCAATTCAAGACATACAGAATCGTTTTTTAATCAATTTCAATCTAAACAGACTATAATCGATTTAGCAAAAAAATCTTTTGTACTCATTTAACACAAACACAATCGTTTATGTCAATTCAAAACTAACAAAATCGTTGTTGAATACATACAAAGCTAACAGAATCATTTTTTAATTCAAAACTAACAGAACTATATCAAACTAACTCAGAGCCAATTCAATCGTTTATACTAATTCAAGAACAACAAAATCGTGCTAAAATTAAACAAAATCATAACATCCATTGTGAAATCAAATAGAATGATGGTTGTAGTTGCTTACACGTTTTTTCTTTTAAAAATCACATGTCCTGTAGATGTAAAAAAAAAATGGCAGACTAGTTGAATACCCTTTGAATTGATCAAGGGTTCACAGAAGGCTGAGGCACAAAGCTGGATGGGTGGAAGGGTTCTGAGGCCTAGGTCTGGAGAGCCAATAAACATTCCAGCAAATGCACACAGACCCAAAACGCACCTTTCAGCCATGGAGAAGATCTGAAACTTGACCTCTAAAACACAAGCTATAACTCTGTAATAACCCAATTTCTAAGGAAATCGCCTGGAATTAAGGTAAAGGGGATAATTTTGGTTCTGGGTTTTCAAGGGTTCGATCTGATTCAACATTGTTTGCCTAGAATCGCTCACGCAAAAACGTGTCTCTGGGAGGAAATTACGGGGTTCAATTTACACTACAGGAGCCATAGGAGAGAGAACACAATCAATAGGGTAAACGGTGAGGGGGTTTGACAGGGTAGGAACAAGACCAAATTCTCACAAGTTTCCCTAAACAAACATAGGTAGCCCGAGATACAAGGCAGACATTAATGCCTATACGTGCGCGGGTGGTGGAGTGAAATAAACCATGCAAAACATTCATTTTGAAATGTACAATCGAAGACGCTATGGTGATTCAAATTACTATTGATGTGTGTCAAAAACAATGTAAACGACATGCCAAAAAAATAACCAGTAAAAACCATGACAAGTCGATCTGAATATTTGAACAAACAACAACATTTGTATGATTTAAAACAAAACAATATTTCGAATTTAGCACCAAAGATTTGATCATAAAATTTATGCGTTGTATGAAACCATTGCACCATGAGTCTAATCACAATGTTAATTCGTTCTCATTAAACCATTGCACCAAGGAATTTGATCAAAGACAATAGAACATCAAACCACCATTGTATCAAGGATTCAATCACAATCACCATAATACCATTGCACCACAAACTTATAAAATGAATTCATATTAAAAAAATACAAAGTGAATAAAGGTTTGGTGTCTTGCCAACTGTGTGACCATCATTGAGTTAGAGGTGAAATGACCACAGATCAAGATTATTCATAATAATCCAGTGACGATTTTAATGCCATCGACATGACTTCGAACTCAAGGTTTTCACGCTTGTAGTCGTGAAAACGAAAATGAAAGGCAAGTGTGTGAAAAGTGCAAGATAAAAGTGTCGTTTTGTTTTCAAGAATTGCGATAAGTACTAAGGGTTCAAAACCCTTGTGTGGGCATCTTGTAAGCAAAAGATAAAATGAAAAATGGTTGCCAACACTACTATATACAATATGTACAACTCTAATTCTCTGCGCAACATCTACTAAGGTTTAGCAGGTCAAATGTCCCTATACAGCTTTAGTTGACTAACATTCACCAATCCTTGAATATCCTTTCTTGTTAATTCCCGCAATTGCAAAACACCTATGTCTATAATAGAATTTATCTCATATGGCCCTAGCCAATGCATCCTAAACTTCCCTAGGTGTTGCAAATATTTATTGTCATAGAGGGGAACTAGATATCCTTCTTTAAATTTCTTCTTCTTAATTTGCCTATCATGCCAAGCTTTGTCCTTTTCTTTCTATACCTCGTGATGAAAACCAACTATAATCTTGTATTCTTCTAATTCCATGAGTTGAGCCAATCTTTCTTGAGTTGTGTCTCGTTATGTCATGTTTGTAATAGCTGCAATGTGTAGAATAGGTATCAAATACTCCAAAGGGACTAATTCTTCATGTTCATACACCAATATGAAAGGTGTATGCCCTTTTATCTTTCTGCATGTAGTTCTATAAGCCCATAGTATTTATGGTATCTTCAAATCTGAATCATCCATGTTCACATTGCAAATCTCGATTAAGGAATTCTCCAATATCTTGTTAAATTCTTCCACTATTCCATTAGCTTGAGGATGGTAATGAGTGCTCTTCTAATGATGTATCTCAAATTCTTTAGTAATTTCCTAGATAATAATGTTGATAAAATGAGTCCCATGATCACTCATCATAACTCTTGGGAATCCAAACCTTGTAATCACTTTCTCAAACATGAAGTGTGTTGCAGCCTTTGCACCACAATATTTTACTTCTGCTAGTTCATCCCATTTGGTCAAATATTTTGTTGTTGTAATGATATACCTTGCTATTGATGTTCTAGCTGGTGGATTTATTGGTCCCAAAAAATCTACTTCCCACTTTTCAAACGACTTAATAGTTACTTGAGGTATCAGTGGCATCTCATCCCTCCTATATGGATTTTCTACCCTCTAACAGACATCGCAATTCCGAAAATACTCCTTTGCATCCTTGTGAACTATTGGCCACCAAAGTCCTATGCGAAATATATTCTGCGCAATATGTTTCCCTACATAATGTCCTCCATCTATTCCTTCATGTTCTTCTTATAAGATAATGGGATGTTCATGCTCCATGACACATCTCCTAAAAATGTTTTCTAAACCAAGTTTGTATAAGTGACCTGCAATCAGTTAGTATTTTTCATCTCTAACCACCATATTTTTCTTCTGCGTAGTATTATATTCCTTTGCGGAAAATCCTGTACTCAAAAATTCAATAATGTCAGCAAAATATTCATTAGCAATCTGCACTGAAAAATAGTTGTGCATCAAGAAAATTGTCCTCCAAACTGCTTGGTTCATCCCCATTGGTTATCTTCAGTGGTGGAGCAAAATATTTTGATTCTAGTTGTGTACCTTCTACTTCTCTTTCCCCTTCAACTTTTGTAATTTGAATATTGTGTGGGTTTTCTTCTACTGGATCATCTTCTATGACGTGTTAACAATGTAGTAATTGTCTAATTGTTTGTCGCTTCTAGTTCTGATAAGTTGTCACAACTTTAACTTCAAGTTCTTCAAAAATCCTATCTCTTACCAACTTCAATGTTGTATCTATCTCTGGACTCTCATGTTCAAATTTGAAAGTGATCACAAAATTTTGTTGCATCTCTTCCCAATTTGCAGTTTCTCTGCGTGGTTCCAATTATGTGTACCAAATCCTTGGGATTCCTTCCAATGTATGAATAAAGTGATGTGGCCACTCCTCTAGTGATACCAATATCCATTGGGTTACACATATGTCTACATGTTCTCTGGGTTGACCAATTCCATCATATTTCTCCACATATTTGTTCTCCTGTTATGCGCCAAATCTGATGCACAATAACCTTTTTCATTGATACCAGTTATTAATATTCCCTTTATGAGTACCCCACCAATGTGTAGGTGTATCTTTCAAAGCAATATCCAAAACTAGTAACCTCTGACCTTCAAAAATTTCTAACTCAAACTTTGTTAAAAATTCTTCTAAATCATTCTGACCATAAAAAGTAGGAGGTTCTCTTACCTATGTACCAACCCATCCGAGTGCACACGTCATTCTTACACATATTCTAGTGGATAAATCATGCAATCATTATTTCCAATTCTCCAGACCTGTATCTGAATCTAAAGCATAAGAACTAATGCTTCTCCAGCTAAGCATACCACTTGATATTGGGTTAATGTAATCCTCCTCTCATGCAATAGTTCTATACAACTGGTTTATGTCTTCTGTAATAAATTTTTCTATCATAGGTTCCAAATACCTTCCTCCTTCTGAAGGATCCAATGGTGCAATGAATACATATTCTCCTGATTCAAAAATCATCTTCATGTTATTCAAGTTGATGATAGTTTGATTATCAAATTCCCAATCCAGTCCCAATAATGTTGGATAGGGTGTAGTGTTGTCCACTATGTCAATCACTTTAAATTCTTCCATAGTGCACAAACCATCTAAATCTATTGGTATTCCCTTCAATCTACCAATTTCTACCACTCTATGTTGATTTTCTAGCTTCAACTGAATAAGTGAATATCCCAGTGTAGGTTCCTACATAGCTTCCCATGTCTTCTTAGGCACAACATTTACTTTAGACCCCAAGTCTAATATGATATCACCCATGTTAAAATTTACAATGTGTGTATTCAATTTGAACTCCCTACTTGTTCTTCTCTTCTTATGGACCTGATTAACTATCTTCTATTCTAATTTCATCTCTTCCCCAGAATTTCACTTCTCTGATAAACTCTGTAATACTTGTAAAGAGTTTTTATCATTCAAAAACTTCACACAAGACCCCAAAATTTTTCTCATATTACTTACTTGTTCGGACAGTTGGTCTCTATTGGTCTAATCAAATAGGTGAGTCATGCCATACACTTGTACATCCTCTCCTAGATTTGTACCTAAAGTAGACAAAATATTCTCCTTCAAAATCTCATGTCTGGCCTCCTTGAATGTCTCCTTCTCCTTGTGCGCATCAAATTTTTGTTGACGTGTTGTGTTCTTTATGAGCCACTATTGTTGGTCCTGATCCTTCTTTGTTGTACATTCTCTTATCTTGGATGCACCTCTAGTAACTATATTGATCTTATTCCCATCCTCTTCTCTAATTTCCACAACAATACATCGAACATTCTAATTATTCTGGTTCCTTTTTTCCTGTATCTTTGTCAACAATGTTGGAAATTATTCTGTATCCAAATCTATTGCGCAACAATACATACATGTCATTGGTGGCTATGGAAAATCCCTTGCATAATGTCCATGTTTCTAACAATTGTGACAAGTTACTAGTCCTCTAACTCCTCTAAATCCTCTTCTTCCACGACCTCCTCCTCTAAATATTCCTATGTTACCTTGATTATCTCTATGTGGTGTATTATATTGTGGTTCTTGATTGTATTTATGTTGCACATTATTATAATGTGGTGGTGCTACAAATTGTTGCACGTTATTATACTACGGAAGTGTTGTAAATTGTTGTGTGTTATTATATTGTGGTTGCATTGTAAATTGTTGTGTAGGTTGTCCTGTCATTAACTCATCCTGTACCCTATAAGTATATGAGGTCCTCTCCTTCATTATTTCCAAAGTTCTATAATCCTTGTATTCATGTCCTACAAACTTGTAGAAGTTGCAAAATGTACTCTTGGGTATTGTTTGATTCCTTTACATCATGGGACAATGATAGGGATCATGTCCATGTGTTCTACATATTTCACACCATGGTACTCCTATGGGTAAAGGATTTGACATTCCTACTCCCAAATATTGCGCAAAGGTTAGGAACTCATTCTTACGATGTCCTTTTTTTCTATAGAATGTGCACCACACAACTCCCCTCTTCTCCTTACCTTTTCTCTGATTCAACTAAAACGTTACGTTCTTTAGATCTACTCTCAACTCTTCCACGAATGGATTTATATTTTTATACTGATTTTCCTCCAATTGCAAAGCTACTTGAAAACCCTTAGCCTGATTTTGGAGTTTCTGCTTCCTCAGTGGATACTTCAACTGTGGCAATAATGAATTAAAAAATAAGTGTCTATGTTGCATATATGTGATAGGATACTTTAACTTACCTTTTAGTCTCTTGAACTTTTGATCAACTTCCCAAACTAAATCTCTTGTCTTATATTTTATATCTATCATCTCATTCATGAACTAATCCTCTAAACGTGTCCACTGGAATTCATTGATTAATGCCTTCTTCACATCTGTGATGGTTGCAGGTGATCCTTGTGGACCATTTACTGTGAGACCCATAGACCATTCCAGTGCACTTTTGTATATTCATATGTGATCTACTTAGCTACCCAAATATTCTCACAAATAAACAAATGCTTTGACCCTTCTCCATGAAAATATGGTAACTGAATAGTTGGATCTGCTCCTTCCATTGTGATTTTTTTTTTACTACAACCTCTGCGTAGTGTAGATACTTGACTAGTACTAGTTGAACTTGTACTTCTACTTGAATTTCCACTGGACCCTCATACTACTAAAATCCTTCTACCACTAATTATTTGTTTTATAAATGGTTCTTCTTCTTATGATGTCTTAGTCGCACATGGAGTTGTGGGTTCCACACTAATTTGGATCTGAAATGGAGAGCCTTTTTATATGCCAGACCCCTAATCTTTGGTTTTCCTCTCATATGTGGCACGCATGATTTCCTCAATCTTCCCCCTTGCATGAAGATCCTCTACCTCTTCCTCATCACTATCCAAGCCCCCCCGCTCGGATACTTCCCTCTTTTTACTATTGATCTTATACTGGTAGGGTATTTCACTACGCGTCACTCCTTCTCTTTCCATTATCTTCTTGGTATGTTACTCGTCCATCATGATGGGGTCCATTTCTTCCTTCTTCTAGAMTCTATCCAAAGCCCTATCCATAATTCATATCTTCCTTAKTGCTTCCCCCAGTTACCCCATGCGCACAGAGTGATTTAGTTGTCTGACTCCATTGTCATCACTCCTTTATCATGCAATAAAATATTGATCGACATGTAAAGTGATTGAATGTGCCWTTCTCTTGGTCCCTTCAAAAAATCATGCTCTACAGTAATGTAATACTTCACAATATCAACTACGATMTCGGTAATGAATMYTGTAAAAATGTTGTCTAACCAKAAATCCATTGCACRTGTGAATTTATTATTGACTCTTTCCAAACATGCAATAATCTCAGTAGTCCACTCTACTGGTCTTATCTGATTAGTTGGKTGATTATTCTTCAACYTCAATATCCACTCTTACAACAACTCTRGGAAATAAAATAAAAATTCCTCACGGATATCAGAAAACACATACCTCTGCAAATATTGGTGTGGTGTATACATGGAGCTTCTATTGTCTTTCTACACAARCTCAAGTTGTTTTGTTTCCAACCATMTTTCAATCTCCTTATTAGTTGGACTACATGGCCTAAACATCCCCTTCTACCACTGCATTCTCTTCACTGTCATTATCATCACTTCCCTTCCAATCTGATATTATGAGTTCCAACCCTCAACAGAACCATTTGTTGGATGTATGGGATGACCAAGGTTTTACCTTAGTTCTCCAACAAAACCCTAGAAACCATTGATCCTTCTGGAGACCAGAAGGAAACACTGCAACCAAAGTGCACAATGTAGTCTCACTTGAGATGGCTTATGGGTGACTATAGGACCCAGATGTTTGTAGTCATGGAAGGGATGTTTCTCCTCGAGATGTTAGGAATATTACTCTACTTTTCTCTTTACTTCAATATTCATCAAATCTACCATTCTATAACCATATTCATTCATTAACATACATTTTGTAGGAAATATCAGACTAATCTAGTGAACGATGCATTTTACTACTTAACATATTTATTTATCCCACATAATAAAAGTAAAATAAATAAATCAAACACACATTCCACACAAAGATCTGGCATTATCTGTTTCTTTATTCATCTTCATCAATTTCTTGCATTGCATGCATTACATCAGAAGTGCATAAATGCACATGTATAGGTGTGGTGAGGTTGACCATTGTGGAACCAAGATCCACATCTTGCGACCTGAACTCAATTACAATCTATGAGTCTCCAAAACTGACTCAACATTAGCTCCACAACTCTCAACCAAAAACTAGTAACTGCGACTCAAAACTCATCAAAGACTAACTCTCATAACATAGATAAGATCCTCTCCTCATGTCTTACACTACATATTTATACTACCAAAAAAGTTAAAAAACCCTTACATCAAAGACCAAAACCCTTACCCTAAGTGGATTAGGTTTGTCCATATTGTAACCTCTTACACACAGTTGGTCCACGATCCAACCGTTTCCTCATTTCATTTTTCTTCTTTCTGTCTTTTAATTTCCTCTTCCTCGCGATGCATTTCCTTATCTTCTAGTGTTCACTCCTATTCTAGACCCATTCTCAATTGCTTCATTGATTATTGTGCATTTCCCCGAAATAGCATGTGCCAACAATCCATGTCCAATTTGACCAAAACCACGTGACACGTGGCACCCCAATGGGGTGACACATGGGCTTCCTTCATCGTGACACATGGACCACTCACTAGGTTCCACATTGACAATCCACTTTGTGACACATAACCCCAGACACTAGATATCGAGACTTTCCTAATGTGGTGTAACTTTGTATACTTTTGATATTCAATGTCCCAGTTATTATGAGATGATTGATTAAGTTAATATATGGATTATCAAATCCATAGATTAGACACAATATCTATGGATGAGATTTCTCGGATGGTAGATCTGACGATCATTGTTTAAAATCACCAATGCAAGGTTGTGTGCGCGACTCGACCCCACATGCCACTCATTCTCGAATTAGCCTTCACCACATAGAATCCTCAATCATTTTATCTGCCTATGTGGATTCCATGTCACACATTATTTCACTTTCTTGTTCATTCTTATACATAATAAATGGATTTGGAACCCCACCTGGGAACCCTACCCACCAGGAACCGAGCCACCACCCCATGCCAAACACTTTTAGGTTAAAGAAAAATTTTGGGGTCTGGGATTCGAATAACCCCACTTGACCAAGATCAATGGTGGATATCCAATGATTCCTAGTCAATCTACAGTCATGAGAACTTCTTGGAACCCCCCAATTGGAGTACCCTAATGAGGGATAGTCTGACAACCCTGCCTCTGATGAACGATCAATATTTCCACTTGGCCTATTCCCTTATTATATCAATACTATGGCCTAATTCAAATGTTATACCGTGAAGCTCCTTTCAAAATAAATCTAATGGTAGATATTTCTCCCCCAACTACTTCTCAATGGATGCAACGTTTGACAACAACTTGGATCCTTGACAAATATACGTACTTGAGGACCCTGATTAATGGCCAAGATCTTTCAATCCTCCTCCAAGTAATCCAATGGTTGGAAGGGACCTTGATGAGTGGAATTCTTTGGATTTAAATGGAATCCAATCAATGTCTAGGATTAACTCGCTATGTTGAGATCCACGGTTAAAATTTCTACTAAGGAAAACATGGTTTTTTGAAGTTTATTCAGTCTAAAACTAGACTTCAACAAATCTATTTTTTGCCCTAATGTTTTTCAAAGATTATTTAGTCCATCCTTACCTGATGTAATTCATCCAATATAGATAAGACTTTTCCCATCATCGTATAGGACAAAAATGTGTCCAACACACTGTCCAAGCTTAGAGAAGGGAAATTCCATCCCAACTACCGAATTTCACTCAATTTATGTTTTCCAATAGATAAATATACTTTTGAACAAAGATGGGTAACTACCCCACTTGATATATATATATATATATATATATATATATATATATATATATATACAATTGGAATGTATATAGAGCATGTAATTTACAGTTTCTAAGTATTGCAGCTACAACACTACAGTGCTAGACAAGTATAATTTCCAAAATTCTCACGATAAATACAATTGTAAATAAAACCAGGGCATAATTACTTTATTACATCTCCTTAACGATTATGATAGAGATTTTACTGAAGAAAGTTAAAAATAACAATGATTCATGACAAGAACTCATAATAATTGCACAGTAATACCCAAGATAGGATTTCATACATTCTCATTCAACGGTAAATTAAACAAGCACATAGTGGACACTTATCTGATATAAATTAACCACCAACTTCATGAATACCTTTGACTTTCCTCCCAACCTTAGACTATGTTTCCCACAAACTGACAGCAGGTCACCCCTGAGCTAGGGATTAAACTCCACTTGGGAAAGGAAATATTATCCAAGTAAGTCTATTAGAAACAACAATATTTCCATTCAGGTGACAAGTTCAAAAACCAATCTATAGTCTCTAGTTTCCCCACATTTTTTCCCACCCAAGAAGTGTTCCCCTATGGCTACCCCACTTTCCTTCCAAGATTCAACAACAAGTAAGTCAGACAGGAAGATTCAGATTTATGTAACTACAACTTGGCACCTATGGGAATCAAATTCCCTACAATTATCTCACGTGGAGAGAATGCAAATGGGCCTAACAACCTGCCTCTTCATATTAACTCCCAACAAATCCTCCTTAATTTTTCTTCAACCAAAATGTAAATCTAGTAGCAACACTTACAGCAACAAGGATATGGGACAAATCATGGAGAAGATAACACTCCCCTGAAATAGATGGATGGAATGAGAAATATGCATTAATTTTTGGTATTTTGTTTTCATGCTCTTGAAGTTCCACTTATCACTACCGCAAGTTTCCTTTGAACTACTTAGTGATTCATTTGGACTTTCCAAAGACTTAGGAAAAAATCATGTCCTTACCTGTTTTCCTCTGATGGAAATATTTTATTAGTATTTCCTTTTTTAAATCCCCATGTCTTAGCCCCCATTTCCAATCTAGTGGAGTTTAGTCCCCCAAACTCTTCTTGTCGGGATGGTCTTCATGCATTTGTGTTTTTCTATTAAATTCAAAGTGGAAATACATAATATAAAACAAGATCACTAGCCAAAAGAAATTCTTGTCTCACCAGCCTATGTACATATCTACAATTAAATTTCAACTGGGGTTCTTCCTAGGGGTATTACATTCCCCTCTCCCTTATTTATCCACTGTCCTAATTGCAACATACACGCAAACACACCCACACCCACACACACACACACATATGTATATACAAACAAAAGTTCAAAAATTTACAAAAGGATGTGGGTATTCTACCCACATAGCATATTTGTGTTCCCAGGTTGCTTCTTCAGGGACATACCATGTCCATTGGACCTTTACTAGATTTATGACTTGATTCTGGAGTTGTTTGGTTTTCTGAACCAAAATTCATACTACTTGTACCTATAATTCACTCTCTGGCTCTACCTGAATCACATTCCAATAAATGACATGATTAATATTAGGTACATACTTTTTGAGTAGTGATACATGAAAAACGTTATGAATACTCATGGATGATGGTAATAAAATCATATAAGTTGTAGAAGAAATCCTTTCCAAAACTTTGAATGGTCCACAGTATTGTGTTTCTAGCTTTTATAACCTTCCCAAACTTAGGGAACTTCTCCTTGCTTTTACTTTCAAAAATGCATGGTCTCCTACTAAAAATTCTCTAAGGGTTCTATGATTTTCAACATAACTTTTCTACATGTCCTAGGTAGCCTTCAAGTTTTTTTTTATCTTCATCATTTGATCCTCCATATCTCATGGTAAATATGATCCAACTATCATCCTATCAGTTGGATTGACCCAACTTACTGGTGTACTACATTTGCTTCCGTAAATTTCCTCAAATGGACTCATCTTTATATATGCATGGTATCCATTGTTATAATAAAATTCAACCAAGTGTAGATAATCCTCCCACTTTGAAGGCATATCCATGAAATACATTCTCAGCATGTCCTCTATTATTTGGTTGACTTTCTTTTTTTTCCATCTAACTCAGGATGGTAATTTGTATTGAAATTCAAATATGTTTCAAATAATTTAAAAAAAAAACTTCCAAAAATTCAAGGTGAACTTGGGATCTTTATCAGATACAATATTTTTTGGTATCCCGTGAAGTATTTCTATTTCCTTCAAGTAGATATCAAAAAAATTGGCTACCTTGTGATTTATCTTCACTAGAATAAAATGAGCAACTTTGGTGAGCTTTTCTACAACTACCATAATTAAATCATGTTGTTTGGAAGTCCTGGGTAGTTTAGTAATGAATTCCATGGTTACCACTTCCCATTCCCACTCAGGAGTTGGAAAAGGTTGTAGTAAACAAGTTGGGTGTCTCTACCTAGCCTTGACCTTTTGACATTCAATACACTCGGAAATGAAATCTACAACCTCCTTTTCCATACCTAGCCAATAATATAGCTTTTTGACAACTGCAATTGTCTTTTGGTATCCTTGATGTTCAACTTAAGGAACCTTATGCATTTTTTATAAGAGAAGGTTTTTCAACTCTTGATTATGTGGCACACAAATTATGTCCTTGTACATAATAATTCCCTCCTCTCTCAACTCATAATTCTCAATTTGTTTCTTCATTTTTCCTAGCTATAACTTTCTTTTCATTTCTTCATACCTATGATCTAACTTTGCAACCTCTAAAATTTGGTTTTGTAAGTCATATTTGCACATGTTGATGGATGAAGCATGTATGTCATGTACTCCTATGATGAGTGCATCTGCCACCTTATTCTATTTACCTTTGGTGTGTTTAATATCAAAGTCATATTCGATGAGGAATTCTAACCATTTTCTTTTCCTGGCATTCAAGGTTGGTTTTCTAAATAAGTATTTCAGTCTGCTATGATTTTCTCTCAACTCAAATATTCTACCCATAACATAGTTCCTCCACATTTTTAAGGCATGAAAAATATCATCCAGTTCTAAAACATGAGTGGCATACAACCTCTAATGTTCCTTCAACTTTCCTTATTCATAGCACACCACATGGCCATTCTGAATAAGGACCCCATTGAGCTCTTCTTTACATGCATCAGTGCATACAACAAAATCTTCATTAGGATCAACAATTTTCAGAATAGCTTCACTTGTGATTAATATTTTCAAATGTTGAAAGCTTCTTTCACATTCATGTGTCCACTCAAATTTCATACCTTTATTCTGTAGAGATGTGATTGGGTGTGCAATTCAGGAAAATACTTCAATGAACCTCCTATAATAACTGACAAGTCCTATGAAGGACCTCACCTTAGAGAAATTTCTTGGTACTGGCCATTCTGTGGTTCCATTTATCTTTTCAGGATCTACATGTATACCTTCCTCCGATATGATATGTCCTAAGAAATGAATATGATTCTAGTAGAAAGACCATTTACTAAACTTAACATATAATTGATGTTCTCTCAACACTTGCAACACCATCCTCAAGTATTGTTCATGTTCTTATTCATATTTTGAATAAACAAGGATGTCATCCAGAAAGACAATGACAAACTTGTCCAAGTATTCTCTGAAAATAGGATTCCTTAAACACATGAAAATAGTTGGTGCATTTGACAATCCAAATGGAACCATTGTGAACTCGTAGTGGCCATACCTTGTTCTGAAATAAATCTTACTAATTTCCTCTTCTTTAATCCTCACTTGTTGATATCCAGATCTAAGATAAATCTTGAAAAATACCCTTGCATATCTCAACTGATCAAATAGGTCATATATCCTCGACAGAGGATATTTTTTCTTTATAGTTACCTTGTTTAGCCTCCTGAAATCAATGCAAAGTTTCAATATGCCATCCTTATTTTTCACAAATAACATTGGTGCACCCCAAGGTGACACACTTGAGTGTATATATCATTTCTTCAATACTTCTTCAAGCTACATTTGCAACTCCTTCAACCCCAATATGTTCATTGTGTAACGAATCTTGGATACAGGGGTTGCTCTAGTAATTAAATTACAGTTATAGGGTTCAAACTGTTGGACAACTGAGAGGGGGGGTCAATCAGTTGTCACTGTGCTTAAAAAATTATGCTACTTTTAAAATCTTTACAGGGCACTCAATGATGATCACAATAATGGGAAATAAGCAAAGGCACATTCAACATCAATCACATATATGAGAAAAATAGAGACAGATAATTCCCGAGGAAACCCATATAGGGTAAAAACCTCTTTTTCTTTATATGATAAGTATTATCTACATTCTTTACATTATCATACATATGAGCATCAACTCATTGTGAGGCTACAACCTCTATTTTTGCAAGATGCAACTTGTTGAGAGCACCAACTCTTTGTTTTCTCTAGCACCCACTAGAAGGAAGCACCAACTAGAAGGAAGCACCAACTCCCTGGTTTCTCTAGCACCAACTAGAAGGAAGCACCAACTCCCTGTGTTCAAGTACCCACTTGAACCTTTGAGGAAACCAGACCTCCCTAGCACCTCCCAACCACCCTGAATTATCAATTCTTTGTTACTAAAACTTATTACAACGATATAAAATTATTCAATAACTTACCAGCCCTGTTGTTGTTCTGTTACACTGCTATGCCCTGTCTGCATCAGTGTCTTCTGCACACCTCTAGCACTTTCTGTTCTTCTGCCTTTTATGCTCTATGTGCCATATCCCTTCAATCTACCATTCCT
>JZKD02S1668565.1:100638-118113 GCA_000966675.3 Picea glauca
AGAGGGATCTCTCATGGAAAAGGATAAGGTTGAAAAGGCTAAGGCTTCCATATGCATGAAGAATTCTGCTATAGATTATACTTGAGATAGCTTTGCTTTATCTCTCTTAGTCAGATTGTGGATATTCTTCATCAAAGGAATTTGAACAAAGGTGTGTGTGTTGGAGAAAAGAGCCATTGAAAGGGAGCTTGCAACATCAAGACATGGGTTGTATTCTCCACTTTCCATTTTAATTTAATGAAGCAATACATTTCTTCCCTATAAAGGTGTTTTGGATTTTATTGTATAGCTCCTTGATATTATACATAGAATTCATTGGAATGTATGCATCTTTGTTCTCTCTCTCTTTGTTGGTTTGTGCTTCTTAAACAAGTTCACCATCCCACAAATCCAAATATACAATGACAAGGATGACACTAGCAAGGATCAAGTGTCATTTAAAAGGTATGTCACTTGTCCCTCTTTGAACTAATTTATATGACAATGAAGTCTAAGGTGAAGTTTGTGTTCTGTCTTCCTATGGAATTTAGGGAGATTAGTTTGTGTCCGCACTTACCCATTTGTCCGATAAAAAAATCGGTGACCATACTGGGGATTCCAACCTCTTTTGGTTTTTTGCTTCTTATTTCCTTTTAGCCTTCCTTCTTTTGATCAATTTCATTCTCTGATTATGTGGATGATCCATATTGACTCTCTGGTCCTGAAGGTTCATTAAGAAATTTTTCCATTCTTCCCAATTTTGTTTATATTCAGAGATCATTGCATTGTGTCCTATTTATAGCCTGCGACGATTCTTCATTGTCGCACTCTACTTGTGCATACCAGAGCGACGACATTGCACTCTACTTGTGCATACCAGAGCGACGTCACACTGTGCCTTGCTGATAGCCTGCGACAATTTTAGATCGCTGCACTGTACCCTTCTGTAGCATGCGACGATTCCTGTAGTAATTGTTGGGTGATAGTCAATTTCCTTTTCTTTGCCCAGATTTGTCTTTACTTCCTGGGATGAACTTTTAGCATTGGTGAATGATTGGTTTAAATATTTTAAGCCTGGATTTGATTGATTTTCAAGGATTGAGAGTCTTCTTCATGATATTTGCAAGTTTTATTTTTTGACTTCTTGTCGCAAGGGTATAATCTCAAGACTTTGTTCCTGGGTTCTTGTTTGATAAGTAGTTTTTGATCTCTTTTGAGTTTTGGATTGATTTTAACTTTTGGATTGTTGTTGATTAAGAGACAATTTTTGTTTGCATTCGACAAAATGTTTTATTATCATTTCATTTTTTGCTTGCATTGTGAGTTTGATTTGGGAATAGTGTTGAGGAGTGCATTAGTCTTCTTAGACCATTCTTTATTTTTTGGATTATGTCTCTATTCTAATTTGAAAAAGAAAGGACTGAATTTTATTCTTCTTGTTAGTAGTCTTTGTAAGAAAAATTTTGCATTCAAATATTTGTTGAAAAGAGAAAATTGGAAAATTTAATAGCTTTGATTGTTTGGAATTCATATCATTCAAAGATTGAGAAATTTTTCTTCGTAACTTTTGTATTTTGGAAAAGAGAAACCTTCTCCCTATTGTAATTAGAGTTCATCGAATGAAACGATTACATTTCATCTCTTCTTGCATCTTATTGGGTCAAGTTCAAATACATCATTAGTTTCACTTATGTTTCCCTTTTGAGTAAACAACAGCCTTTAAAATACAACGTAATTTCTAAATCTATTAACAACTTTTACTTTCTAGAACTTTTATACACCAACATTAGCTAGGATAGCGTTTTGGAATAGGTTGTGAGGCACACTCTCCAAAGCATCAAAACACACAATAGTATATTTTGGTAGGGAGAGTACAAATCCACTTGCTACATTTTGTTATGGGAATCCCTTCTAACACAAGGGTCAATCACGAGGTCGCATTAGTACCAGAAGAGTTAATCACCCTGCTTTGTTGATATTAGTGTAGAGATTGCGCATATTATTGGGTATCACTTGAGAATAAAATCCTGTGGGGACCTTCTCGAGTTGATTTCAGTCTTGGATACCCTGCCCTTGTGTGTGGATCAAACTATCAAATGCTTCCCCATGAATCATGGTTGTAATTGGTAAACTTAGTGGCCTGTCTCTGTAGAGTCTTTACATGAGGTAACTGTGGAGGGGGAAGTCTTCACAGTACCTGGAATTGACGTTGGCCAAAATCACTTGGACTCCTTGGAGGGTATACCCACAATTATGTGTGGGAGGTTGCACCCGCGTGTAAGTCCATTAAGTAGGTCGTCAACGTAAATTTTCCACCCGCTTTATCCCAGCCCCTTCTTGTCTTGATTTTGCGACGTTGGATTTTATCACCAACTAGTGACTTCGATATAACAAAGTTTGTTTGTGTGTTTGATATCTAGATTTTATTAGGGAGTGATGTTTGTTTCTCTAGTTGGCCATGGCTTTCTTTCATTCTTTATTTGGTGCGGCCAACATAGGCCCTCGCCATTCACTTAGAATGCAAGGGTTACCTCCGAAAGATCTGGAAGAATATAGTCCTTTGCTTCCTAAATCATTAGAGGGTTCTCTTGAAGGAGCAGTCAATAACAATGTAGCCTATGAGATTGGAATTTCTACTCCATTGGAGGAATATATACTTCCTGTAAATCTGTTATTGAGTGTTGTACGAGATCTACTTTTTCTCCAGATAAATTCATCAGAAGATGTTGTTGTTGAATATTATACTAGAATACCTATTGGAACTCATACAAAGTTTTGTGTAGATGATCCACTCTTTCATAGTGAATCATTTAGAAATTCGGTTCATACTACTAGAACTTTTAATCCTATCTCTTTTGTCCTTGTTCGTTCTCTTTGGAGAACCTCTTCGGGACACGATATTTTTGAAAAAATAGGAATGAATCACTTACACCAGAGGACCTCTAATCAACCTATGTCATCACATACGCCTATGACCTCCACTGCTTATACAGTACCCTTGGATCATTTTACTAGCACAACCAATAATGTTGTCACAATCTCAGACCAATTGTTGGTTGGTTCTCATAAAATTCTTCCTCTCCAACTTGCTAGCTCTACCATGGTCCCACAAGTTACGCCTGTTTCTACCAAAAGTGTGGTAATCACCCAAGATCCTATTGGAACACTACTTCTTAGATCAAATATGTCACTTCCTCTTGGGTATCACGCTCTGAATACTTCTATTTCTAATCCTGCCCAAAATCCATCCGGAGGGGATAATCTTTTTGTTCCTCCTAGGTATAATGCTGCTAGCAGTTTTCTTTCTACACCTACCTAGGTTCTCTCTGGGGGGCCTAGAATTCCTCCTCCACCTTCACTTGGAGGATCTAATTGTCCTGGCCCCATTATCTCCAATCAAGTTGGAGGCACAAGTCATTATGTCGCTTCTGGTTTTCAAATTCCTGTTGGAGGTCAACCTCAAGTTAGGGGGCCATATCAAGTTGGGGGGAAACCTCAAGTTGGGGGTCATAACCTATTGTACGGGAAGTATACCCATGGATTATAGTCTCAACCTTGGAATTTTCCTTTCCAAGGAAATAAAAAACCATCTGGGGGGAAAACTCCTTGTTGGTTGGTTATTTGAGCTATATCTTTAACATTATTGATGCATGTTCAGGTATGCTAGGGATCCAACAAATCCTCTAAAACTATCGGCCCTCCTAGTAAACCATAAGGCAACGTAGTACACAGGGTGCACTGTGCAGTCTTACCCAAGATAGTCTTAATGGGTGACTGCAGTACTCAAGTTCTTGCAGTCCAAGATTGCATGGGGATATGTTAGTGCATGTTGAGATTTCTATTTAACTATTAAGAAATGTGTTGGCATTCTCATTCATGAATGCAATGTAATCCGATTCATTAATTCATTCATACATCATTCTAACATCCACTCATCAACAGTAAAATAGATACAAGCATTCAATCACATAACAGAAGTTTTACCGTGGTTCACCCCCTCATGGGCTACATCCACAAACATCTAGCTCTCAAGCTCTTATATTATGGTAGTTCCAAAACTATAGAGTGGTGCGCTTTACAACTCGTCCTCAGTCAGGTAAAGATCTATTATGAGGCGGGCTAGATCACACCAGGATCCATAGCCTATGATCTAATCCTCAAGATCTACCCTTTGTACCCTCTACAACTCAACAACTTACAAAATCAGGTCGTATGACAGAGTATTCCAAACTAGTTACTCCTTCTCATGCAAATAACACTCTATCCAAACAAGACTCTTCCTCTAATGGAAAAAAATATCCTCTACCTAGACCTCCTAGGTATCTATTTATATTTGTTTCTAGCTCATTATCCATTACAATGTATTACAAAAACCCTAAGCCTAGCATCGTTAGGTATTCCATGCATGCGTGTGTGTTGCTCTTCCTTCCAGCTGTCACTTTCCTCGTGCATGCCTTTCTTCCCAAAATAGCCTTTCTTTCTGATTCGTCCTGCTTCCAATAGGCCCCCAACACTGACATGTGGCTCTTCCTGAGCCACCTAACCCTTGTGTGCTTCGTCAATCTCTCTTGTGATCGCTTGGAACTTTTCCATGAGGTCTGTTGCTTGCATTTGGGCTTGTGCGGTCTTCTCCTTGAGTGCATCCAACATCTGCACTGCAATCTTGTCACTGACCATTCTTTCACATTCTTCTTGGGTTTGTGTCATATATGTTTTGGCTTCCTCTCCCTTTGTAATGACCTTTATTGCTCACTCCTGGAGCGATTCCATTTGATCCTGGCGCTCCCTTTTCTGTGTCTGTGCAACTATGAGTTATGCTTGCAGTTTCTTCATGTCCAGCACTCCTTTGATGCACTCTATGATCAACATTGTCTTCTACCTCTTCTTGAGGTCTTGGATAGCTACACTTATCATTTCTCTTTCCTAGTCCCACTGCTGGACCTGCTGATCCTCCTCCAGCTCTGCCCAGAGTTGTGTTGCTTTCTTAAACAATTCGATCACCGCGTGGACTTGTCATTCTATCTCTTTTATCTCTATTGTTGTCTCTTGTTTCATTTTCTCCCCCACCTCTGGTGGAGTGGTAGTTGTGAGATGCTCCCGAAGATTCTCGATATCTTGTTGGTATTGATCGATTCTTTGCACAATCTGATCAATCTTCTTTGTCACCGTGAGTTTGTCTGTTTGTGCATTCTTTGGGATTTTCTCGTAGACTATGACCACTCTCTGCTCCAACCCCTTCACACATTCCTTCTCATCTTTGGTCTCAAGCTTGTCCTGCTTAAGTACCAATTCCAACCCATCCCAATTATCCTTTGTCTACTGCAATTCTGCTGCATTTGTGTGTGCACGAATCTATACGTCTTGTGTAGTGCTAACTTACAGTGTATACAAGGCCTTGGTTAGTATCTGCATTAATACCAACTGTAGTTGAGTCAAGTCCTTTAGGGGTGTCTGTCCCACGATTTCATCCATGCACAACATGCTTCGTGTGACATGAAATTTTGAGCTTGGTTGTGTTTTCGTCTAGATTCTGTCCTGCTCACTTGATCAAGCTTCACCATCTATCTATGACACTGATGGGGTTATTTCTACATTGTTTCCGGTTGCTTGTGCTTCCCCAACCTTCCTGAGGAGTTGTCATATGTGTGCCAACTCTTCTTCAATTTTTTCCCTTTGGTGTGCAACATTCTCAAAATCCTCGACTATGTGATCCTGAATCATTTGAGCCACCATGTCCGCATCATCCTCAGTGATCGTGTATTCTGGGGGCATTTTTTGTGCCTTCACCTTCTTGCACGCACCCCCTATTTGGATGATTGGCCTCTTAGTTTGGCCTTTCTCTTGTGGGGTAGCTCTTGATGTAGTTCCTTGTGCTGCCTCCGCCTGATTATGTTGTACCTGTGGTGCATGTGTGTTTCTCTTCTTCCCCATTTGGATGCCTATCTTGGATGTCTCCCCTTTATTTTGTTGTGCCTTGTTCTAACCTTTCCTTGGTTTCTTGGGAACTGTTACCTCCTCAGCATGTGTGTGTTCATGTCTTACCTCCTCATCATCTGTGTGTTCCTGTCTTACCTCCTCCTCCTCTATCTCTGTGGGTATTTCTCAAATGAGGACTGGAATCCTCTAGTCATCTTCTCAGTCCTTAATGGCCATTTTTATGTCCACCTCCATGATGCAGTAACGCAATTGTAGCCATTGATTGTCGGGGTATTTTCGCGCCTGGATCCACATCACATATCTAGTGGCTTTGAAGTTGGTTATGCCTTGATATTGTGCAACAACTTCCAATGTTACCCTCCAAGTGTTGGTGATGGTGTCATGTATGTCATGGAGATAACCTTTGAATATAGTTTCATTCACTTTTCTATTCTTGGCATTTGAAGCATCTCCAAGAGATAAGTACCACGCTCCATGGCAGGGTTTGGGTCTAGTGGAAAAAAATGAATACTTCAGCTCCTTCCATCCCATCACGACTATCAATATGAGTAGCCATGAATAATGAAATTTTGTCCCCAAATCCTGTGCATCCTTGCAATCATCTAGGAATAGATTCAACAAATAAGGGGCTAGCTGAGTGTGGTGCCCTCAACACATTGTGTTGCAGCTATGACAACCCCTATCGAAACTTCCTCCTTGCGACATTTCCTAAAAAACTTGCATGCCATAATTTTTGTGGCCATTCTTGTCGCGATGTCACTAATACGCCTGATAATGATTTCACGTGATCCCCTTTCGGTGTCATATTTCTTATTCATCTCCTCGGCTAGTGCTTTCTCCTTTGTTTTGTCCTCAAGGAACTGTGTGGGATCCACACCCCATGATGGGAGCCCTGTGATGTATGCAATGAGCTCTACATCTATCGAGACGATCTGTTCCAACCATATATATCCACCATGTGTGACCGCCATCAACTGCTTGACACAGTTTTTTGTATACTTGCCTCTCTCAAAGTGTGGTAGATCCAACAGACCTATAATCCCAGTTTTTTCCAATTTTGTTGCCCACTGGATTGGTTAATTGATTGGTTCCCCAAAGGGTCCTATACCTATAGTCTGTAGGTAGACTTTCTTGGCAAACTCTGGGAACTTTTCCGTGTTCGTTACATCATGGTATGAGTACCTCAATTTCTCTACATAGCCTAACAAGTTTGTTGGTACGCGTACCCCTTCTGGTATGCACTACAAGACAATGGTTGTGATGCGTTGTCTGCGCAGTGACCTAGGTACTATCTCTTTTCCCTCTCATTGTGGTGGCTGACTCGATGTTCCTGCCTCCATTGTTCGTTCTTCGGCATACTCCTCTGGTCGGTCAGTGACATCTTCCACTGCTCCCTCCTGTGGTTTTTCTAGCATGGTTGTGGGTGATTTTTCTGGCGCGGTCGTTTCTTCCTAGTTCGGAGTCATCCCATTGACTCTTGGGGCTTCTATAGGGTTTTTGAGTTTCACTTGGGTGTCTACGTCCTCATCTTGTCAGCCCTGTCCCTCTTCTGGCTTATAAATGTCCATGCCCGTTGGTGCTGTCTACTAGATTTCCTCCACAATGGGTATGGGGCTTCCTGGTGTTGTATCCGATGGTGATATTTCGTCCACATTGACGACTTATGGGGGTTGAGATGGTTTTTGTTTGCTTCCATGTGGTTGCGATTATGCTCTGATACTACTTCAGGGTCATCTGACAATCTCGCTCAGTTCTCCCTATTTGGGTGGTGCCATGGTGGTAAATTTGTCGTTCTTCGAGCTCAATGGCCTCTACAATCTCTGCAACCTTCACTCTCTACTTCGTATTCTCTATCGCTCTATGCCTTTTCCAATTTCGCAATAACCTTTCCACTCTCGCGTCCTTGCCTTGTATCGGTGTCATGTGAAGCTTGTCGGAGACGTTACCACATTTATGCTTTAATTGAACCTTCGATTCCTTCCTACTTTCCATTGATTTCCCTTTTCATCGCCAGTTGGAGCGATTAATGTGGTGTCCCATCAGTCATTTATGGCATTCCATTCCGATAACTTCCATCAATTGGCGCTTCTTTTTTCGTATCTTCCTTTCCCACTTGTTTCCACTTTGTAGTGATCGTTTTCCTTATATCCATCAAGCTAGAATTGTCGATCGTGTGTGATCCTTCAATTTTCATCGCGTGCTTCTTCTATTTTCGGTGCACTATGCCTCTGTTTTTACCTTTTGATGTCCTGCACTATATCTTGTATTTTATTTTTTTTACCGCGTGGTGACTTTCAGGTTGCGAGTGGTCAACTGTCCTTGTACAACTTCATTCAGATCCCATTGATCATCCCTCTGATTTTTTTTCCACCTAAGTCCTTCAATTGTACATATCCTCCATATGTGACAATTTTTACTTCATATGGTCCTAACCAATGCATTCTAAGTTTTCCCAGATGTTGAAGGGATTTACTGTCATACATAAACACTAAGTCTCCTTCCTTGAAAGTTTTACTCTTGATATGTCTGTCATACCAATATTTGTCCCTTGCTTTATGAACTTGTTGGTGCAACCCTGTTAGGATCCTATCTTCCTCCATGATCATCAGTTGATTTAGCCTATCCTGTATTGCGCCTCGTTATGTCATGTTCATAATCGTTGCTACGTGCAGGTTGGGTACCAGAAATTCTAATGGCACCACTGCTTCTTGTCTATATACCAATATGAATGGCATGTGTCCTGTCAACTTCTTGCATGTGGTCTTGTATGCCCACAATACTACTGGTATTTTTAGGTCCCAATCATCCCTATTAACGTTATAGATCTTCGTTAGTGCATTTTAAAGGATTTTGTTAAAGGCTTCTACTATTCCATTTGCTTATGGATGATATGGTGTACTCTTTTGATGATGTAATTCAAATTCCTCAGTCATATCCTTAATAGTACTGTTAATAAAGTGAGTGCCTTGGTCACTGATCAAAATGCTTGGCTAACCAAATCTAGTGATCACTTTCTCAAATAGAAAGTGTGCTACTGTTTCTATGTTGCAGTCTTTGACTAGTGTTGCTTCCACCCATATTGTCAGGTATTATGTCGCAGTGATAATGTACCTTGATCCTATCCTCTTTGTTGGTGGGTTAATTGGTCCCACATAATCTGTTTCCCATTTGTTGAATACCTGCAAGGTTACCTGTGGTCACAGGGGCATTTTGTCCCTTCTATTTGGTTTACCAACCCTCTGGCATACATCACATTTCTGGCAATACTCTTTTGAGTCTCTATGAATGGTCAACCACCATAGTCTTGCGCGCAATACCTTCTGCATGGTAGCTCTGCCTGCATAATGTCCTACTATTCCCTCATGGGCTTATGCTAAAATCCTTGGTCTTTCATGTTGTAACATGTATCTTCTCAAGATGCTATATGCGCCCATTTTGTATAAGTGTCATGTAATCAACTGATAATTTGCAGCCCGGACTACTAGGTTTTTCTTCTACGCGGTGTTATATTCATGTGGCGTAGTCCCTGTACTCAAGTACCGGATGATGTCTGTGAAGTATTCATCGACGATCTGGACTAAAAATAATTGTGCATCCAGAAAGTTGTCCTCTAAATTTGTAAGTTCCTCTTCGTTCGTGACCCTTGATAGGTGGTCAGGTCCTGCGTTCAGCTTCCCTAGTTTGACTTTTACTTCAAAATCAAATTCTTGAAACAACAGTAACCATCTGCAAATTCTCCCCCCCAACATTGGTTTGTTGACTAGGTATTTGAGCGTTGAATGGTCTGTCACATCTTAAAAAAATTTCCCAGTAAGTAATGTCTGAACTTTTGTAGCACGTAGACCATAGCTAGGCCTTCCCTCTCTGTAGTGTTGTATTTCTACTCTGATTCTGACAGTTTTCTAGTAGAAAATGTTATAGGATGATCCAATTCTACTGCTCCTAACTGCGCCAAAATAGCTCCAAGTGCTATGGCCGATGCATCTACATATACGTGGAATGTCTTCTCCCAATCTGAGATGGTTTTCTTCGCTTCCCTGTGGTTGCGATTATGCTCTAGTACTACTTTGGGGTCATCTGGAAGTCTAGCTCGGTTCTCCCTATTTAGGTGGTGCCATGGTGGTAAGGGTGTCGTTCGTCGAGCTCAGTGGCCTCTTCAACCTCTACGACCTTCACTCTCTGCTTTGTATGCTCTATCACTCTATGCGTTTTCCAATTTCGCAATAACCTTTCCGCTCCCGCATCCTTTCTTTGTATCGACGTCGTGTGAATCTTGTCAGAGACGTTACCGCGTTTATTCTTTAATTGAACCGTCAGTTCCTTCATACTTGCCATTGATTTCCCTTACCATCGTCATTTGGTGCGATTAATGCGGCGTCTCGTTAGTCATTTATGGCATTCAATTTCGATAGCTTCCATCAATTGGCACTTCTTTTGTCGTATCTGCCTTCCCCTCGAGATTGGTCCAATATCTAGAGGGGGATAATGTTCTATTGAAATTCCTTCCTTTCAATGCATAATTATATGGCACCTAATGATAAGGTAGTCACTTAGACCCTCGCTTGGTTTTTATATTACTATTGTTTAGAAGATGTGGGTGCCAGAGGAAATCGTACACCATTGGGAGTCCATTTACAACCTTATTTTCCTTACCATAAATTTAAAAATAATGTTTCGTGTGACCATCATTAACTAACCTACCTAAAAAAATATGACTTCGATTATTAGATTTGATCAATTAAATTTAATCATAGAAGAGAAAGGCACAAGGTTCCAAATACCTCTACTAACTCAAACAATATTACTAAGCAAGAAATTGTAGAATAAATTTAATTCCACCAAATATGTCATTTGATAAAGACATTTGGAAGATTAAAATTTTAAAAATTCTATTCAATGGTTTCCACTAAAGTTCTCCACTAATATTTATGTTGTAAGAACAAACAAGAGATGTAAAACATATGATTCATCTATTCAAAACATTATATATATATATATATATATATATATATATATATATATCCTCTCAACAAATGGATTTGTTTCTTCTATTATTATTTTGTTCAATAGTTCCTATTTTATAACCAAATTATTTAGTCATTTTCATTTTCTGCCATGTCCAACCCAATTAATGAATTGTTTCTCCATTCATGATGTGGAGGGCACATACCAAGTTTGAGATAATAAAAAAAAATGGGTTATTCATGGGCTCGCACAACCATTCCTATTACATGTTCTACTCCAACCTTCACCTTTTGGGATGTTCCTCTTTAACATTGTTTTTTATTGAATTCCATTTAACAATATTAAAGGGATTTAGCTGAAGTGAAACTTGTCTAGTGGACCTCTACTCATTTGCACCCACCACACACTTTTAGGATGTTTACAACAATTCAAAAATAATCCGTACACCAAACTTATTTAATATTGTTTAAGTCAATAAAGTTAGATGTCCAAAAGTATGTCGTTTGACTTAACTAAAATCAAAGAAAAGATGTTGAAGACAATCTATGAAAATCCACACTGAAAGTAAATAAATTATAAAATATGTTAATTGGATGCGATAGAATCCGAAACATTATCTTGCCTACTTATTAAAATATTAAATATTAAATATATATGGATATACACCTCTTCCTATATTAAAATATGAATGGTGAATATTAAAAAATGAAATATATATCGATATCCACCTCTTTATTTATATATATATATATATATATATTTTGGGTGTTTAACATATTTTGTTGAGTTATAATTTAGTGGTCGAGGTCATGTTTTATTATGTCATTAATTTAGGTTTAGACACCAAATGATGATGTAAAGCTTTTTTTTCTTTTTTTTTTTTTTGTGTGTGTGTGTGTAAGGAAATGTGTTTGATCTCTCGAAATTGTTTTATCTTGAAATATTAGAAAGTCTTGGCATGGTTGACTTACACACAATTTCCATGTTAAAACATACATAATTTTCTATTTGGAAGACTAGGTTGTGTTTTGTTTATTGCATCTTTTATATTTTGAATGAAAGGGAGGTGTCTATTGCATCTTTCATATTTTGAATGAAAGGGAGATCCATGTAATGTAGATTTTGTTTTTTATTCTTCACCATTGAAAAGAATAAAGCATGAGCACAAAAGGAAGAACAAAAGAAAACATAATCTCCATCAAACCATAAATTCAATGAGTTTAGCAATTTCAAATTAAACATTGTCATGAGCACATCATTGGTAGCATTAACATCCACATCCTTCAATAAAATACCAAGTAGCTTGTACACCCAACTTTGTACTCTTCAGAGATTGAGAGGCACTAGGTAAAGGTCATTGTTTGATTCAGTAGATATGCTCTATTTTTAAGCACTTCCCTAATGATGCATTTGTTATAAATTATGTCTATCTCAGTGATCAATGGTTACTATATTCTTCTCACCGAGGGAGTTCTTATGCTATAAAATCATATCTTACTAGCAAAATGCATTTAATTTAAATTGCATTGATCTCACTATTTAATTTGCTACACTACTCTTCCCACCGAGGGAGTCATGATGTTATAAATTCACAACTTTCTAGCATAAAATAGAGCCTTTAGTCAAACTATTACAATAGAAGCATGTGAATACTGAATACTCTATTGTTCTCGTTGGGGGAGTCTCGATGTTATAAATTCACAACTTATTAGCATAATGCACTCATTTAAAAATTGCATCAATATCGCTATTAAAAAATGGCTACTTTACTTTTCCCATTAGGGAGTCTTGATGTTATAAATTCACAACTTACTAGCATAAAATAGAGGCTTGAGTCAAACTATTATGCTAGAAGCAGATACATATTAATTATTAATATTCACGAGAGAGCTAACCGAATTTTTTTGGACATTCTCAAATTCAAATAGAACACTAAAATTCTTTATATGTTCTCAAATTCAACTAGCATGTGCCAATTTTGATTAAATCCACATAATATATAGTACATTGTAAGGTGTTACCCCCTTGTGAAACCCATGTTTGATGCAGGCATGTAAAAGCATCCATGATCATCCATATCCATTGGATGACATTTGGTCCATTCATATTGTTGCACATCTTCTCTCTTTGGTTATCAACCTTCCTCAATCTATGCATCAAGTTGTGTTCACAAACTGCCTCTTCCTCAAAGGTTTATCATTATGCCCTAGTCAATTATCTTGTCAAAAGATATGGTGGGGAAATTTTTCATACCTACTTCCACATACAACTAATATCTCTACAACTTGCCAAATTTATCCCCCACGGTGTTTATGTTGGAAATTGTCACTTCCTCTAAATTCCATTCCTCATTGTACTGCTAGGTATGCATCAAATCTATTTTTACCTACTCTCGTTCCACGATTGAAGCCGATTGTCCTTGACACCGTTTCCTTCATCCCTCTTGTAGTGGTTAAGATCTCCATCGGAAATAAGCAACAATTGAGGTGGGCTTGTAATTCAACACTACGATCATTCTCATAATTGTTTCTAGAGGCCCCTAAGACGTCTAGACAAATGTTAGGAGCCAATAATGCAAATCCATATAAAAAGAATGTAGAATGTGGATTAAAAAGGATGCAAACAACAGTATATTGTTGAGATTTTTTATAAGAACTACTCTCTAATCGCTCTTCATCATTTACTACAGTTAGGGAAAATGTTGTGTAGGAAACACGTGGGAAGGAGGTGGAGTTCATGGAATCGATCTAAGAAGCATGAACCTGTGATGTTCCATCCCTATCGAGTGCGAGAATTTATCATCCCTCCCACACGGATTGCATTCTAATCTCTATGTTGATGCATTGAACAACATTGATCATTAACGGAGAGGACACATTTGATAGAATCTTGCACTACCATTGGGAGATGGAAAGATCAATATGTTGCAAACACAATTCATTTGAGACAAACACAAAAAAGCATAAAAAGAGAAAGTGATTATCGAACTTCTTCATAATATCCTTGATAAACTTATTTTGGATGTTGTTGAAAAATAAAGGCCATGAGGACATAGGTCATCCCCACCACCTATGGGTGACACCCACAAATGTATGACATGGTGGATTGGAAGAAGGCCATAAGGTAGTTTTTTTTTCATTAATGAGAAAAAAAGCCACAACAAATAATAACAGTGATTAAAAGTCTCCTTGTACTACTCTGTGAATAATCTCATTTTTCATATATTATTATCACTTGCGTCGACATCATCATTTTATGTGACTAGATAACTATTTAGCCCCTTATTCCTCCATCATATTCCAATATGTTTTTTTGCTTGTCATTTAATACATTATATTACAAAATAATGAGAGGATTTTGAACACTAACACACCTTATTATATTTATAGTTTCCTACCACGAGATATTTTCTTAATAAATTGCAATTGGTAGCATTAACTACTTTTCTTTCAAGATCCCCATTCTATTATATTTTCATCAAGGTGCTTAATAAATTGCAATTGATACCATTAACTATTGTTCTTTCAAGATCCCCATTCTATTATATTTTCATCAAGGTTCAAAAAGTCAATTCTTTCACCATTCAAAGTAGCTTAATTGTACATTATTTTTTATTTTTTTAAGTAAAAAAGGAGGATCCTGTTATATTAGAGTTTCATGTTTACAGAGTCTTGTTGAAATTCCAGCTATCTTGCCTACAAAAAGGAAATTGAGACAACTGGTCGTACCATGTCACTTGTTTTCAAACAAAAAAAAGATTACCAGGCTGTCATCCTACCCGGAGGAAACCAGGATGCATGGCCACATTAAATTCAGTCCATTCTTTAACTTCCTACATATATCATTGTTATAGTCTAACTGAACTAAATCTCTGGTTTGAAACAAAAGAAAATTTCTAACTATGAACATTCACAAGACCTTTTAACCAGTAGTCTCGTCAGCTTCACCCTTCTTTCGCCATCCAACTGGAATCGCGTAGGTTTCCGTGCACGTAGGGCACTGTCGGCCTGGGGATGTAATGGAGTGAGTTGCGTACATCATGTCAAGGCGATGGATGATTTGAATGGCCCTAAATATTTGGTCGCCCACCATGCTTCGCATTTCGAAGAGTAGTTCTAGGTAGCCCGAGTTGATGAGTGGAGGCTGGTCCTGCCATTCCTTCTGAACAAAGGAGAGGAGAGTTGGCCTCTATGCATAAGTTTCCTCCGTGCCTTCATTTGCTTTGTTAACTTGGCGTGTTGGCTATCTGTCCTCCTATGTTTCTTCCTCTGGAGGTTCTCCACTTGTTGGGTTAGCCTTCTCGTCTACGCTGTCTGGAAACTCTTCCTTAATGTAGCAAATTGTGAAATCCTCTACTGAGTCATCTTCCTTGCGACTGTGTGAGATTCCTAGAGCAGGAAGCTTGGCATAGTTCCCAAAATCAATGTGGGGATTCCAATTGGATGGGACAGTGAAAAGGAGATGTTTTGGATAATACTGGATGGGTTCATCTGGAACAATCTCCTCCACGTACACCATGGGAGGTGTTCTAGGTCTCCCAGGCTTCCTGGTTCTCCAAACGGATGCCAGAGCCAACGCTTTTTCAAAATTATTCTACTGCTTCCTGCAGGAGTCGAAAGCATACCACACTGCGCCTCTATGAGGCCGTCCTCATGCTCTTGGCATGTGGAGGAGCCGAGCTATGGCTGAAATGTTGACTGGAAGGTTATCCCTACTCCAGCACTCCGAAGATTCATCTTTTGGCCATTCAATTTGCAAATTCATCGCATATCCATACAGGCAACTGATAAGGGTGTGGGTGACTGTGACAACTCTGACCATTAAGGCTAAGTTCTTAGCACATTGGTGTGTCATCCTCTTCACTCACTTGAGAGGCCTCATCCACTAGTTATGGCTGCACGGGCTCCCTCCCATCTTTAATGGTGAGGATATGGGAGCCAGTGGCCATTATTTATGGCGTTGCCAGATTTGTTTCCACGTGTCCTGCCTTCTTGACATGACACCCCATCCAGGGGTTGGAGATCCCTATTGGCTAAATCTTGGCACCAATCTGAGATATCTGAGTCATCAGAGGTGTGGGCTTCCTAGTAGAAGTGTTCTGACTCCTTTGCTACTCCTTCATTTGCTAGGCAGTTTGCTACCTTGTTTGTGTCTCTTTTCATGTGGGAGGGTATGATGCTGAGGTTGGTTCTAAGGAGGCTTCCAAAATCCTCTAGCAGCCCTGAGAATTGCCAGCTAAGTGATATTTTCAGTGGATTTTCATCATGGAGGATCTTGGTGATTACATGTGTTATCACTAAAATTTTGTATGCACATGGTTACAAGAACTCAACATCGTCAAATAGTGATGAAGTCATCCATGGACCTGAATTAATACCAAAGCATTCATAAAAAGGTAAAAAAAACTATACAAAGTAGTGAAAAATTGAAGAGCGCTATGTAGACATTGGGCGCGTGCGCATGCGCGAAACAGGAACGCAGAAATTGTGCACATGCGCACGATGCACGACTGTTATCGCAAAACGTTGCACACCTACCAAACGACGCATTTATGAGAGTGGTCGGCCTCCCACCCACTTATGGTTCAGCTCCCAAGACGATTTGACCCTCAAATCTGGACTGGATCCTACTGGTAGGTTGTTCAAAGACCTAGGAATACCCTAATTGGCCTCTTTTCACACTACAAAGCAGTTAAACAATAACCCAAAGGGATGCTATAAAAAGCCATGGATGCACCTCCTTTTTTCAAGGAATTCAAAGTAATGTTATGCTACCTCTATTTTCTTGAGGACTCCATCCTTGTCAAGAGCATATTGGCACCATTGCATTGGACAATCCATCTCACCCATTGAGTGGATTTGTAAAGAGTTCTTTTATCATTTTCCATTTTTTCTTTGTTGTAAGAAGAGCTAGTGGGGGTCCAAGAGCCCTCCCTTGGAGGAAGAAGGGACTCATAGTCCCCTTTCTTCTTGGTTCTTTGTTTCACTAATAGATCAGCCTCAACATTGGTGACATGGGTCTTATGGTTCTTTTTGTTGCTATGTCCCTATGCTCATGAATTTAGTTTTTATTGCATCTCTTAGTTTAATTCTTAATTGTAGTTTTTATTTTCTTTCCTTAACTCTTTTCCTTGCAGCTGTCCTGCTTAGCAGACCCAACTGAGCTTGCAAGCACCTCTATTTTGCTCACCAAGGTGACGAAAGAGGCACAATAGATTAGTGACTCCACTGGGGAAAGGTAACAATTTCCTACCTCATTTGGGTTTTTCTTGCTCTTCTTTTAGTTTGTTTAACTTGCAGGTGCACTAACCGGTCTAAGTCGACCTGCCAACCAGCCAATTCCAAGTTGAATTGAGAGAAATCCATTCAGATTTTTCATTCTTTACCGTGTGCCATATATGCATGGTTTTTTAGGCCCACAGACGTGCATTGTGCGCACATGCGCTTGACTCACAGTTATGTTCTGCACACGTGCACCTGTTGACTTGTCTCTGTTCACGCACATGTGCTCTTTGCGCCTCTGTCTCCACTGAGACTCGTGCACCTGTGCAAAAATTTCACATTGTAAAGTTGTTGAGATGTGGGGAAGGCCATT
>JZKD02S1668576.1:18441-58822 GCA_000966675.3 Picea glauca
CCCTTTCCTTTGGCCATGCAACCAAAGGTCACTGCCCTAGTTTGGTGACCAGATAGTGGCAATGTCATACTGCTAAATACCTATGAACATAATGGGTCGGCTCGTGATGAGACCTTCCATCCTCTTGGTTAGGTCTTGCATTTATTTATTATTATTTTTCTTAGGGTCCCTTAGTTTCTTATTGAGAGGATTTTTTATTGCCTTCTCGGGGATCCCCTAGGCGAAGCATCTCTAGGTTTTATTTCCTATGGCTTTTATCTTTTACCAGTTGTTTTTACCCCCTTCTTCCCACAAGACAAAATGTACCCTGAAAGTTCATCCTAATGGACAGACTAGGGGAATGGGATGGATGAGCGGGGTATAAGATGTAAAAGTGATAGGATGGCGGGAGCGGACGATGGCTCTACAAATCCCCCTTGGTGGATAACCAAAACCCATGAATACCAACTTGCTAAGTTGCCCCATCAATCACCCCAACAATGGTCAAGTGGATTAGTGTAAGATCCAAGCATTCATCCGAAATGAAAGGAACCTAATGTATATATAAGAAGGTTATAACAATCAAATATGACACATACCATGATACCTCGGACCAATTACCTCACGTAGCAAGAGTCCTCTCCGATGCAAACCCAGGCCGGTAGTGATGGATGCTGCTATGGATGACAGGACAAGTCTGGCTGAGGAGAAGAAAGATGGGCCCTCCAGGGCCACGCTCAATTCAATCCTGCTCTCGGTACTCCATGTATAAGACCATGTGGGCCTCGAGACATGATCTCCTAGTTATCCCTAGATATCGGGGATAACAAGGCCAATTCCCCTAGTCCCTAGATTGTCTATGAATATCTAAAGAAAAAGGGACTTGTTCAATAAATTGAACACTTAAAGAAAAATGCATAAATGGGTAGATATAAATAGTGCCAAGGATAGGTAACTCAATGCTAATCTCCCTCTATAAGGCTATTTCATAAAGATCCTAGCTCATAAATTCTATATGAACAAACAAAAAAAATATTTTCATGTATAAGACTTTGAGGGTCATCACATGAAGTTATTTCCCTTCCCTTTCATCATTATTATTCATGTTTTACTTATCTTTCACCTAGGTACTTGGGAAATATTGGTTTTCCTAAGACTTGGTGCATGTATAAGGGTTAATATCGTTCCCCTTAGTAAGACATAGGAAAATATTGAAACCAACCCTTACTTGTTATGTTGTGTTAAGAGATATCATCAGGTGTTATCATCTAATGACTTGCTAAGAGTCTAGACCCATCACTTCAAATGGTGTCTTGCATTGGGATATGTGTACCATGCCTTGATATCTATGACATTGCATGGGAATCAATGATGTTGCATTGAAATATATGTACTTGTATATGATAATATCTTTAGACATTGGGATCCATGTCATTTTCCTTGGGATCCATGTACTAAATTGGTATACATGTCACAACATTGGGATTCATGATAGTGTATTGAGTCATGGTTGGGATTCCATGTCATCACAAAAGACACATGGACCACTCAGATTCATTTTCCTTTCTTAGTTGGACATTCTATTCACACTCATGCATTTTTATCTCTCCTTGGATCACACATGGGATTTATTAATGCAATGGAGGAGTTAGTTACAGGTTATTTGGGTGGTTACAGGTGGTTAGTTGGGCCATTTTATGATCTATCATTGTTTACTATTGTTTACCTAAGTAGTGCCCACCTATAAGAGGACACGCATGCCACTTTTGTTGACTTTTTGACTTGGATGGACCATGCATGTGAGAGTTTACATCATCCCTTTGAGTTGGTTATTACACACTTGGACCTTCCTTGGTTTGATTGGAATTGTTTGGAGGACATTCGAGGTCTTTGGACCATGTTTGATCCATTTCCCCATTCCTTGATGGGATGTTGGCAATATTTTTGAGGGGCACGCCTATTTTATCCCTCTTTATCCCACACGTGTGGATTTTTATTGTATTTTGGACCATTTTGAGAGGGGTGTTTTTCTCTTGGAGGATTTTGAGGGATTTTTAAGATGATTTGTTGCATTTTCCCATGGGTTTGACCAGGAGAATGGTTTTGAGCTCATGGTATTGAGCTAGTACATTATATTGTATTGTATTGAGGAGGCTCCTCACTTATAAAAGGAGGAGTCCTCTCTCATTTCAAAATAATTGAAGATTAATGAGAAATATTGCTTAAAGGGTTCTTGTGCATTTATTGTTTTTCCAAGTGAATGCTAGTTATTTTCAAGGGTTTATATCAACACTTTTTCATATTTTCTATAAGAAAAAAGCTACTATAAGGCCAAAGAAGGGTGAAATGCTCCACTTAGAAGGATAATCAAGGTATGATTGTCTTTCCTCCCCCCTTTTTCCATTGAAGATTTGTTCATTTCATTAAAGGTAGGACATATTAGGGCTCTATCCTTTTGAATTGACAAACTTTTAGTACTTGGAGAGGCTTATTCACAGACCAATCCTCTCATCCAAATGAAGGGGACCTTCTGACCTTGAACAATTATTGAAGGGAAATCATATAGGTGCCATCAACATTGTACCATCCTAAACCCTAGGATTCACCTAAATATAGTATAGAGACCCCATATCCCTCTCAAGGTACTAGACTATCATTGTCTTCAACCACCTAAAAACAAAACAATTGTTTTTCCTTCCTTGTTCTTTTTCTATTTTTTATTTTAAAATATAAGGTTTATATCATTTCACCTTGGAAACAGATTTACAGATTTATTTGATCTTCATTAATATATATTACATTACAATCATGCTAATTGTTTTTTAAAGAACATTTTCTTATAGTTGGCATTAAAGGGGTTCTAGATATGATTCATTCATTCACCTCTTCAAAGGATCTACCCTTAGATTAATAAGGCATATTCAATTTGAATCCATTTAAAAAAATTGTGAATTCCCTAAATGCTTAAAATCATTGAATGAACCTCATGTATCATTTATCATTGCAAAGTCGAATTTTCTTTATGCTTTGGCATTCGATGGAAACATGACGTAGAACATATAACAAATATGACTTCTTATTGTCCATTGCTAGTTATAATGTTTGGATTGAGGTCCCATCAAATTGATTAAATTATCCTTTTCATCCAGCGTTGTGGAGGGATATTGTTCTAAACAATTTCAGGAAACCATTTGATGTCCTAGGGGCTCCCATGACTCCTTTTAATTACATATCATTACCTCCACTTTATTATTGTTCAATGGTTTGTTTGGTCATCCAAAAATGTAGGGATAAAGTGTTTTTCCTTTATTTGTAAACATTTCAACTTATTCTTAATCTAATCCATATCAAATAATAGATCGATTCCATACATATTCCAACAATATCATAAATATATATATCATTCCCACTTCATGGTTGTCCGAGGGATGATGTTATTATATAAAACTAAAAAAAACATAGTACATTAATAATGGTGGTATAACTATTCGCAGGGTATCATTTTTGTAATTCCTTTCCCCATATGATTCTTGAAAACAAACCAATTCTTGATATGTGCCAACAAATAAATTTAATAGCAGTAGGTCCTTCCTCTCTTCATTGTTCACTAGATTTATTTCTCCGTCCAAATTTACAATTTTTATATTGATGATGTATGCTTAAAGAAAGGAGTTTGCTCACTAGTCAACTCTTGTTATTTTATATTGTGATGAAAAATTGATGTAAAATATAGCATAAATAACCAATGGAATAAAGATCAGTTTTAGCAGTGTTTAAGGTTTAATGTAATAATGGTCTAATTTGCTAATCAAACTTTGGTACATCTATGTTGTCAACTATTTCTTAGGTTATGAATATGTTATATGATATATCTTTGATAAAAACATTAACTAGACATGTTTTTCATTGATCATTGAGTCAATTGTTCAATATTTCATGTCCTATTTGGATCTTGAAATATCTCACTTTATTTGATCATTAAAAGATTTGTATTTAACACTTAATTTGTCTGCAAAATTGAGCATGATTTTTCGTTGGTTATTGTGCTTTGAATGTTATAGTAAAGAATTAATATTATGCAATTTTATTGATCACACTCTATGTTAAACTTGTTGATGTATGAATGATAAATCAATGGTAAATAATGGATGATATATGGTAAATGATACATTGATATTTCATTCTTGCATGCAATATAAACACTTTGAGTTCCAAGCATCTCTAAATTCAGAATTGTGGTTATCTTCTTCAAGCTTGCTATTAATTTTCTTCTCTCAAATTTGATGCACTTTACCCCTAAGAGAAGATACACACCCCAATTCAAGAAAGTCCTAAGTTTCCCCTTTTGAAAAAAATGATAGGGCTTAGTCTTGACCTTTTAGGAAGACCCTTATTAGGTTAGAAACCCTAGCATTAAAGTTTAGAGACAAGGCCATTGCGGTGACAATGGGTGTATTTCCTATCCATTTCCACAATATCTCCTTCGTAGGGAGGGGTTTTCCCTCAGTGAGAGTTTTAGTGGTAACACAACCCTCAAACAAGATCCAATGAGTGAGAGGCACCTAATCTCTCATAAGGGATGAGGATGAAATATAGAATGATAAAAAAGGGAGTGAAAATGTCATGACAGTCTAACCATTGGCCGAGGTGAAGTTAAAATCAATGCTAGTGATATCTAATGAAGGTAGGGTGGGATATAGGAACACAACCCCCTTACCTTGCAACAAGAGAGTAATGATATAAGATACATGAGACAAAACACGAGTAAGGTAGTTTATGATGCTATCCATTTTCTAGTTACAAGTCAAAAGGAGAAAGAGGCCAACAATAGAAATTATAAAGAAATTGAGGTCTAACAACAATTTGGTGTCTAGTATATGGTGAACATAGTATAGGATACATGAAAAAGGTAATTTAACAAAAAATAAGGAAACGTATCACAAAGATTTATCTCTAAAGAATACATTGAGTAAGCCAAAGCATTGAATAATATATTAGAGTTAGGAAATATATGCGCAGTGATGAATCCTAAATATGGTGAACTCATATTGAATGAGGCCCTAACTTGAGACAAAAATTTGTAGGGGACTAAGCCTCAACTTAATAAACAAAATGGAAACTAAATACAACCACATATAATGTGTGGTGCAATGAAGGAGAGAAAGAATATGGAAGAAACAAATAGGTGTAGCGGGAAGATGACCAAAGGAATAACTTTTCCCTTAGTATTTTAGGGGTAAAATAGAGGATAAAATAGGATGACATCAAACTAAAGCGCAATGAAATGGCTAAGAAGTAGTTTGACCTTGCCAAAAGAAGGAGACACATAACACCACTGCCATGAGGGAAGGGGGAAATGAAGTAAAGGTATCTTCCCAAAGTTGACAAGGGGAGAAATAAGGTCCAAGGAAAATACTATGATGAGAAATACAAGAGAAGGAAATATTACAAAAAGGAGAGGAAGCCATGGATTGGGATATCCTTGAAAATGAAAATGTAGGAGGGAAATAAAAAGGAGATGAAAGATCAAGCATGGGATAATAAAAAGAGACAGGTGGAGAAAATAATGAATAAAAAAAGGGATCAAAGTAAGGGATGAAGGAATTCTTTCTAAAGTAGGGAAAGGGGTGCCTTGATATCTTGAAAGGGTTAGGAGGAATCTAGATTTAGAATCTCACATTTATTTCCTTTGAATTTATCATTTAATGCATGAAATATTTTACCTTGCAACTTAATTTTTGAGTAAGGTTGTATGTTAAAATAACCACAACATGCCAATGGTTATATGTCCACGTGAGTTGTTTATATTGGTGTAATGAAGGTTTAAGGAAATATTTGGGGCATGGTCATGGCAACATTAAGGGTTTTTGGCATGGGTTATATGTAAGCGTATTTTGAAGGAGCCGTGAAAGTTTAATGATAGCCTCAGCAAGAAACAATTATGTGTTTCATGTTGAAAAGAGTTGTCATTATACCTCCATAGTAAACTTGGCTCATGCTTAAAAAATGAAGAAAGTGACCTATATTTGAAGGAGGAACTATGGAATAGATTGAAGTGGCATTGTTGAAAAATTTGGTTGAAAATTTATTTCATAGTTGAAATCGAACCTTGGTGTGGAGGTTCTCAAGGAAGTATGAGTAATTCAATAAAAAATTGAGGGAACATTTGCAAATATCATTTGGGTTTCATGTGATAGGTTTGAAATGTTTTAAAGAAGGTTTTGGTTTTCACCAATATGGAAAGTGCAAGGGCTAGGAGATTTGGAGCTAGTGTTCTCCATGGACAATGGATAATACATGGAAAAATCATGATGAATGTTGTCGTTTGATAAATGAAAGGATTTACAAGATATACCAAGTGGAGTGAAAAAAGGGTTGCTCTACCAAATTTTGATTGTGTATTTAAATTAGGAAGGAGAAGAGGAATATAAATTGCTAACATGGAAGGTTTCTCACATATGGCATTGTGTGTCATCATCATGGAGGATGACTAGACATGCTTCCTATCACTCTGAGATATTTAAGGCATGGAAAAAAACCTAGAACCACAGGTAGATGGACAATATATAGATATAATGATAGAAGATATAATTAACCCATATTTCAGGAAACAAGGAAGTTGAAAGGGAATGCTTCATTGATGTTTTTCAAAGGTATATTATGACTACCTTATTCACACAAAGTGTAGATAATTGTACCATGGTTCAATTAAAGTTGATGTGAATCATCCTCAAACTCATCCCTCTCAACAAATAACATATGGAAGATGGAAATTAATGCAATATAAAAGTATATAAAATGCAAGGGGGGAAACAATAAAGGTCAAATGATCTAATGAGGAAGTATAGAGGTAGCATGTTTAAGAATTTAAGGAAGGAACCATGGTTGAAGCAAGGTCAAGAGAACTTGCTATCATGCAAAATGACTCTTTAGTTCATTAGGTTAGATATTTTCCATAGATACTATATGAATTCAACTTGGTTTTCATGACAAATAATAAGATGAAATATGAAATCTTAAACCTAGTCTTGTCTTAGTGAATGCATATATGGAATTCTTGTAGTATGAAAGGTGTATTTTGGAGTTTTGGTCTTGGTTGATGTCTCAATTAAGGTTGTTTCAATGGAAACAATGTATTATAGTTTTGATTTATTTTCCTATGTGCAAATTCCATTTTGTATGTGTTGTCCCTCGACCATGTTTTGAGGAAATGAATCAAACCCCCACCTCAATAGGGTCTATTGACCTCCTAGTCTTTGGATCTTCCAATTCTCACGATGAATCGACTTCTTGGTCCCTGATAGAACCCTTCACACATATAACCACATGTCTCCTTTTATATGTTCCGCCCACGCGAACATGCACAAGACGCGAGCCTCCACTCCACGTGACCACTGATGTGGCCATGGACTTAACCCAAAAAGTTGTGTCACATTTCTCAATTTTGGGACTTTCGTTGTGAGTCTTCCTGACTCTTTCAATTCCCTAAATGTCGAGAATAGGCTAACGGTCCATAGCTCCTCCCTTTAATTCTTCACTAATGTGACCTACAGTTGTGACCTGGGGTCCAACCTTCGAGCACATCGGGTTTCACGTGTCGAAAGTTTGTGAAGTGGCCCTCTTCCCTTCTCCCAAAATATGAACCCGCGATGACTGCTATGTCAAATCAGTGATCCTTGTTTCCCATGATCTGATGCTCCATATTCTTCCTTCTCTTATTGGGATTTCACGACTCATGATTCCTGAAAACAACTTCCTCCACACTCTTCCAACTCTGGAAATATTGATATTCCAGAGTGCCAAATCGAAGACTCATGCTCCTCTAGATATGATGGATACCCTTTCTTCTGGGCTTGTGAGTGATGAAAGACACTCGGTCTTATCCTCTCCACGGATCTACTAGATCTAGCAGTCCACAAAAATCGGTGTTTCTCCCTTAGAGAATTCCAACCATTCGTTTAGGCTCTCAATAGTTCTTCACCAACAAACTTGGCGTCCACCCTCTCGATCTTGATTATCTGCAATATGAATTCAACCCTTATCCTTCCTTTAAAATTTCTTCGAGTCTCTATCATGCCTGATCTTGAATTCTCACTGCAACTCTTGTATTCTAAGGAATATTGCATGCATTCCTTGTGTCTCTCATGATAACCTCTGATTATCTGATATCTTCCAACTCTGCGCACTCCTTGTGACAAAAGTTCTTCAACCGATTCCTTGGGTTGGAAAAGTCTAAGACTTCGACCTGTCATGTACACACATTGCATGGATCTGTGCTATACTTGCACTTCTATTGGTATAAGAACAACTCTACCTCTCTTGAGCTTTTTTGAGGTAAAACTTTGAATCTTGTCAACACACTCCTTGTGGACCTTCACTGCACTCCTTGCAGGAATTCTCAGGATGGGGAGAATTTGAACTTATACTCTCCCTCTCATAGACTTCATACATTCAACATGAAATCATACACTTAAAGCATTGAAACAAATGCATAACATAGCATATAAGAAAACTGTAAACATACCATTCAATAGATGCAAACAGTAATCATAACAACACCATGAAATTGGATTAAAGCCTTCTTATATTAATTCAAGTGCTTATGTACATTGTTTCTATAGAAAAAACTATATGCTCAAACAACTTCTACAACCTCTGTTCTTCTCTATTCTTCTATACTCTATTTCTCTACAACTTATACTCATAGAATGAGAATAATCCTACAATACATATGAGGGATATTTCTTGAGTTTTCCCGCCTACAACTCTAAAATATATTATCTAAATTAAAGACCACAACTACTTTACATTTATTCAAATAAATTCCCACAACTGGCAGATGAGAGAAACACTCAAGATCTACATTACAATCCCCAAAACATTTAAGAGCAATTACATCCCGCCAGCTATTACATTAATGTTTCATATTTTAAATTTAAATGTCTTCAAAATGTGTGTTGGTGTATATTCAGTTGTCCTCCACTTGTGCCTATTGGCGATGGTCCTACATCATACTCCTCTAGCTGAAAAATTCATGGACTCATGTCCATGATATCCTGCATTGTCTGTCCATGTTTCTGGATATCTGATTCACTTTCCCAACTGGAATCCTCAATTGGGTGTCCCTTCCATTTTATCAGATATTCAAGATATGTATTCCTCTGAGTTTTCTTGCCAACTCTGTGATCAATGATCTTTCCCATCGGCAGATTTTCAACTACAAGCATCTATTTGACCCACTGAACTTCCTTTTCATTTTCTTCTCCTCTCTCTTCATATTCTCTGTAAGGGTACATATATACTACGTTGACTATGGGTGATATGCGCACACCATCTGGAAATTCTATCTCATTAGAATTTGCCTAAAATTTACACGGTCCTATCTTTTTCATCTTCAACTTATTATACGTTCCCCTTGGGAGCCTTTCTTTTCTTAGATGTGCTAATACCAAATATCCCACTTAGAATTGAAGCTCTCTCCTATGCTGATCTTCTCTGCACTTGTATTCTTGGTTGGAACTCTGCAACTGCTCTTTAATCTTGCTATGGAGCTCCTGCATCTCTGCTACAAAATATTTTTCTCCAACACTTCTGCACTCATTCTTCCCCAAGTATCTCAACTCAGATACTCCTCTTAGATGCATTCCATACATTATCTGGAATGGGCTATGTCATGTTCTCCGGTTAGGTGAGTCGTTATATGCAAATTCCTCTTGCGGAATAATCTGATCCCACTCACTATGATGTTTAGCTACCAAACTTCTCAACAAGTCCCCTAAACTTCAATTTACTACCTCAGTCTGTCCATCCATCTCAGGGTGAAATGTTGAGCTAAAAGATAGATTTGTCCCCATATTTTTCCATAGTGTCCTCCAAAAATGACCAACAAATTTGGTATCTCTGTCTGAAACAATACTCTTGGGTAAACCATGAAGTTGAACAACTTCTTTGAAAAACAGATTTGAAATGTGTGTTGCATCACTGGTTTTCTGACATGGAATGAAATGTGCCATTTTGGAAAATATATCAACTACCAAAAATATGGAATCACAACCTCTATGTGTCCTTGGAAGTCCTAACAAAAAATCCATGCTTACGCATCCCACGACCTCTCTCGTATTGACAATGGTTGATATAACCGTATATTTTGTTTTTCCCCGTTTGCATGTTGGCAAATTCTACATATGTTGACAAATTTCTTGACATCTGTCCTCATCCCTGGCCAATAATACAAACTGTTTAGTTTCACAAATTTTTTATCATGGTCGAAGTGTCCAACCAATCCCCCACTATGTTTTTCCTTCAAAAGGTTTTCTCTCATATAACTCTTCGGGATACAAAACTTATTTCCTTTAAATAACAGTCCATCCTGAATTAAGTATTCAATCCATTGTCTTTTATCTCTCAGAACATGATTCTCACATGCTTCATAAGCGTCCTTTAAATCTAAATTATCTCTGTACATTTCCTTAAGGCTATCAAAACCTAAGATCTTCACTCGAAACTCCTGCAGAATCAAACATTTCCTGCTCAATTCATCAACAACCTTGTTAGCATTTCCATAAATGTGATTTATAACAAAAGAAAATTTTGGCATAAATTCAACCCATTTTGCATGTTTCTAGTTCAATTTTTCCTATCAGGTTATAAATTGTAAGGCCTGGTTATCTCTATACCAAACGAACTCTTCTGGAACAAAGTAGTGCCTCCATTTCTTCAATGCGTGCATGACAACATAAAACTCCTTATCATACGTGTAATAATTTCTTTTGGCATCATTCAACTTCTCATTGAAGCATGCAACTGGTCTATTGTATTGACTTAAGACTGCGCCAATCATGAATCCACTTGCGTCACATCTCACTTGAAATGTTTTATGAAATATGGAAAAACCAAAACTGGTTGTCCAATTATCTTTTCCTTTAACAACTTGAAACGTTTCTCCGCTTCCTCTGTCCAATGAAAAGATTTATGTCTTTTCTTGACTATGTCCATCATTGGTGCACAAATTCCACTAAAATTTATGTTGAACTTCCTGTAAAAAATGAATAGTCCATGGAAGCTTCTGACTTCAAATATATTCCTTGGCAATGACCATTCTTTGATTTCTTTTACCTTTTCAGGATCCATCTTCAACTCAATCGAAGAGATCACGAAACCCAAATAAATGAGTTATGTCTTCATGAAAGATAAATTCTTTAGATTTATCATCAACTTCTCTTGCTGCAACCTCCTCATCACTAGATTTAAATGTCTCAAATGTTCTCCCTCAGTCTTACTGATGATTACTATATCATCAAGATATACAATTACAAACTTCCCAATGAAATCTTTCAAGACTCCGTTCATCAATCTCATAAAATTACTTGGCACATTTTTCAAGACAAATGGCATGACAAGCCATTCATACAATCCTTCATTCATCTTGAATGTTGTATTCCATTCATCACCTTCCCTCATTCTAATCTGATGATATCTTCTTTTTAAATCAATTTTTGAAAAAAAAATTGCTCCACTCAAGGAATCCATCAAGTCATCCATATTGGGTAAAGGAAATCTATACATGATGGTGATTTTGATTATATCCCTCGAGTCTGTACACATCCTCCATCCACCATCCTTTTTTGGAATTAACACTATTGGTACAACGCATGGACTCAAGATTTCTCTAATCAACCCTTTGTCCATCAAATCTTGGACTTTTTTCTTGACCTCTTCATTCTCTTGCGGTGTCAGTGTGTACGCTACTTTTTTTGGTAAAATTTCTCTTGGTATAAGGTCAATGTGATGGATTATACTTATGATGGGCGGAAACGAACAAGGTAAATCTTCCACCACTATATCAACAAACTTCTCCAACAGTTCCTAAATTTCCTCAGGTAGATCATCTACCGAAGTACTGGTCAATATGACTCTAGGTTTTCTTACCACAACAAACTGCATTTCTTGATCTTTCTTGACTTCTCTAAGGAGTTCCTTCCCACTCATGAGAAGTATAGTATTGCTTGCTTCTTCTTTCACCTTCTTGTCTTCAATTGGAAACAACATATGTGTCCTACCATTCTTCTCCAAGGTATAGGTGTTCTTTCTTCCGTCATGAACAACATTTATGTAATATTTCCATGGACTCCCCAAAAAAAGATGATAGACATCCATGGGAATAACATCGCATAAGATCTCATCTTTGTATCCCCCTATATTAAATTCAACTAAACATTGTGTAGTGACAGTTACTTGATGTCCTTTTTGCAACCACGAAACCCTGTATGGGCACGAATGTGAAACTCTCTCCAATTCCATCTTCTCCACCATCTCTGTGGATACTATATTATCCGTACTTCCACTGTCAACTATCACCTTGAATACCCTATATTTGGTTTTGCAAGTAGTCCTAAATAATTTGTTCCTCTGGACTGGATTCTCCACCTCTTTATCCGGCTTCAAGAGAATTTTCCTCATCATTAAGGATCTTCCACCTTCTACATATTCTACCTCAACATTTCACCTTTGCGCTTCTGAAATGTGAGATTCTCCTCCTCCATCCCTTTTTCTATTGGGACATTCCAAAGATTTGTGTCTGATCTTTCCACAGACAAAACACTTTATTTCATCTCCTCTTCCTCTTCCTCTTCCTCTTGCTCGAGGAAAAGTATTTATATCTTCATAGTTCCCTCCTTGTGAGCTTCCTCCCCTTTCTAGGTGGTTATGTGGCTTCTTTTCTTCATCCTTGGGCTCCTGTACTCTCTCTTGGGCAACTACTTTGCCTCTACTCTGACTTCTACCTCTACCCCTGTGACCTTGCTTTCGACCCAATTTCAATTCTGCCTTTGAAGAAATCTAATAAGCATCTTCTACATTCCTGGTTGTCACCATGATCATCTCATCATGAATCTCATATCTCAAGCCATTCATGTATTTGGAAACTTTTTCATCATCACTCTCGCGATGACCAACTCTAATGTTTAACCTATAAAATGCCTCAGTGTATTCCTTCACTGTGATTCCTTTCTGTCTCAAAGTATGCATTCTTCGGAACATATTGATTTGGTAATCTCTGGGTATGAATTTTTCTTTCATCTTGGAAACCATCCTATCCCAGCTTTTGATTATGTGTTTTCCTTTGCAATGCCTGTCAGCCTGTAGTTCATCCCACCACAGTGTTGCATGCCCTTTTAGTCTAGTGACAATGTGCTTAACCTTCTTATATTCCTTGACATCCTCATAGTTGAAGTATTTATCTAGAGCTCTAAACCAATCTAGTAGCTCCTCAACGTCTATATTACCTTCATACATCAAAATGTCAAATTTTTCTATGGAACCTATTCTTGCAACGACTTTAAAAAGACGTTCCTCTGCAGCATCTTCAGCTACAACTTCCTCTTTGGCTATAGCTTCATTCTCACTTTTGTCTTCACTGATATCTCCAGTATTAGGTGTTCGCCTCTATGTTGTATCCATGGCATCCAATCAGGAATGAAGTTCTCTCATCTCCCTTTCCACGGTTGGATTGGGTAAATTTCTTTCTGGACGTCTTCTTAGCGACATTGTTTTAGACTGTACACGCAGAATTCAAATCACAATTTTCCTTTGTCTTCCCTCTATAGAAACAATAGTTGTAAGCTTTGATACCACCTAACACAACCCCCCACCTCAACAAGGTTTGTTGACCTCTCGGTCTTTGGATCTTCCAATTCCCGAGCTGAATCGAATTCTTGGTCCCTACTAGAACCCTTCACACATATAACCACAGGTCTCCTTTTATATGATCCACTCATGCAAACATGCACTAGATGCAATCCTCTACTCTAACTAACCATGGAATTAACCCAAAAAGGTGTGTCATGTTTCGCGATTTCGGGAATTTTGTTGCGAGTCTCCCCGACTCCTTCGATTCCCGAAATGTCGAGAATGGGCTAATGGTCCCTAGATCCTCCCTTTAATTATTCACTGATGTGACCTCCAACTACGACCTGGGGTCCAACCTTCGAGCGTATAGGGATTTATTATGTTGGGGGTTTGTGAAGTGGCCCTCTCCCCTTCTCCTGAAATATGAACCCGCAATGAACACTATTCCAGATCGATGGTCCTCCTTTCCTGTGATCTGACGCTCCAGATTATTTCTTTTGTTATCGAGATTTAGCGACTCACAATTCTCAAAAGAAGCTTCCTCCACACTCTTCCAACTCCCGAAATATCGATATTCCAGAGTGTTGAATCGACGGCTCACGCTCCTATGGATCTGACGGATACCCTTTCTTCTGGGCTTGCGAGTGCTGAAAGACACTCAGCCTTATCCTCTCCGCAGATCTACTAGATCCAGCAGTCCAAGAAAATCGGTGTTTCTCTCTCCAATAATTCCAACCATCCGTTCAGGATCTCAATAGTTCCTCACCAACTAACTTGGCCTCCACCCTCTCCATCTTGATTTCTACGAGGTGACTTCAACCTTCATCCTTCCTTTGAAGTTTCTTCGAGTCTCTATCCCTCTAGATATTGAATTCTCGCTGCAACTCCTAGATTCTATGGAATCCTTCACACACTCCTTGTGGCTCTCATGATAATCTCTGACTATATGATATATTCCAACTCTACGCACTCCTTGCGACATAAGTTCTTCAACCGCTCCCTTGGGTTGGAAAAGTATAAGACTTTGACCTGGTGTCCGCACAACTTGCACGGCTCTGTGCTATACTTGCACTCCTATTGGTATAAGAACAACTCTATCTCTCCTAATCTTTTCTGAGGTAAATATTAGAATCTTGTCAACGCACTCCTCATGGACCTTCACTGCACTCCTTGAAGGAATTCTCAGGACGAGGAGAAATTGAACTTATACTCTCCCTCTCATAGAATTTATACATTCAACAAGAAATCATACACTTAAATCATTGGAACAAATGCATAACAGAGCATATAGGAAAACTATAAACATACCATTCAATAGATGCAAACAATAATCATAACAACACCATGAAATTCGATTAAAGCCTTCTTAAATTAATTCAAGTTATTTTGTACATGGTTTCTATAGCAACATCTATTTTCTCAAACAACTTCTACAACCTCTGTTCTTCTGTATTCTCCTATACTCTCTTTCTCTACAGCTTCTACTCATACAATGTGAATAATCCTACAATACATACGAGGGAGCTTTATTGAGTTTTCCCTCCTACAACTCTAAGCTATCTTATCGAAATTAAAGACCACAACTACTTTCCATTTATTCTAATAAATTCCCATGACCGACAGATGAGATAAATGCTTAATATTTGCATTACAATTCCCAAAACATTTAGGAGCAATTACATCCTTCCAGATATTACATTAATATTTCATCTTTTAAATTTAAATGTCTTCAAAATGTGCATTGATGTATATCTAGTTGTCCTCCACTTGTGCTTGTTGGATTTTCTCCTACATCAGGAAACATTGGTCGTGTTTGACCACGTTTGGGACTTCGACAGGGTAGTCGAAGATGGAGCACCCAGGCGAAGCGGAGATTGCAGGATCTCGCACATTTTGCGGTCTTTTTGGGATTTTAGGGTTTAAGTAACAGGTATGGGATGTCGGCCCATGAGTTTACCCATGTTTAGACCTTTTTGTAATGTATAAATAAGTATCTAGGCTATGTAAGTATAGGTCAATTTTGAGGTCATGGACTTAGTAAATGACTAAAGTGTGTTAAGAATTGCAGAGCTAAGTGTAGGCAATTGTAAGAGACTTTGTGCACTAACTATGTAAGGCTTTGTTCCTTGACCTAATTCGAGGAGGGAGAATCTGGTGAGGTGTGCGCATATATCCGGTCCTTTGTGGAGTTAGATCTGTGGCTCTGTTCCTGTAAAAATATTGAAGGAGACTAATAAAGAAGAAGAAGAGTTGGTGGATGTAGCCCCACACTGGGGTGAACCACGTGTATCTTGTGTTGATGTTCTTTGTGTGATGTTTTTGATGTTGTTTACGTTGTTTATCTATAATATTTATGCATGTTAGATAGATGTATGGATTCTTAGTTCTCTATTGATGATAAATGAATGCTATATCGGATCTAATACTATGTGCTAAGCAATGAAAAGTACTTGGTCTTGGTTTCTACTGTGTTGTTCTGTATCTCAGGTTTAATCTACGATGTGAATGGATTTATGAACTAATGCATGTTATTGGCTAAGTTCTTTATAAGTGTTGTAATCATAGATATGTGTCCTAGATAGGTTGTAAACACCTAAGTCCTACAACCCCCCCTGCCTCTACCTCGAGTGAGACTTCATCTGCTTCGTAGGTGTTTCCAAAAGGTCTAATAGTTAGGGTTTTGTTGGTGGCTTGTTGAAGCGTCGAACCCTAGGTATTTCCCTGTGCCAACAAATGGTTTCGTTGTCGGGACCGAAACTGTGATTGTTGGGAACTGAAGAAAAGAGAAAATCTATGTGTGTAGATATGTTGTTGTAGTAAACAATATTCTAATCATTTTGTGAAGCTCTGTGCTAAGAAAAAGAAGTCTGATCTGAAGAAAAGACGTAAGATCTTAAATCTTTGTGCTCTGATAAAGGTAATATCAGTGAAATATTTTTCTTTGAAAGTATGAATCTAGGTATGTTTGAAAGATTTTTTCCTAGTCTGAAAACTAGGGCACAACTAGAAGAAAGAGTTGATCTGAATAGATTTGATAGAGATAGTGAAAGTTATGTTATTCCTATGCATAGAAATAATTTTTGGACTAATAAGTGGATGGAGGAACCTAGAAAGAATTTTTGCAGATTGTGGGTCCATCACTGTGATCCCAGTGCAAAGTACAAGAAGGGTTGGGGATCGTTTAAAATAAAGAGAGGATTGACATTGTGTTATACTTGCAGAAGACTGGGACATCTTGGTAAGGAATTCCCTGATACAAGTCCTATTTGTCTTTGTTGTAAATATATTGGTCATTAGGTTGAGAATTTACCTAGAATGATTGCCAAAGTTGAAAAGATGAACATGAGACCAGAAAACTATGAAGGAGGTCAAAATACTAAGAATGTGTTAGAAAACCAGAAAGAATCAGGTATTATGTTATTACAGCTAAAAGAAACACTAAATGATCACAAAGACTTCAGTTTACTAGAAATCTTCAAAGAGAAGAAGCGCATAGAAACAAGAATAGAGGACTTTGATATAGACTGTGTCTTGGATGAGGAAACACAAGTGAATATTATGCTAGAAAGCACTTGGAAAATTTTGGGAAATCTTGCTATAGTACCTTCATTGGGAAAGATATGATTATTTAAAGGAAAGATGATAACCCTATGTGGAAGAGTTACTAATGTAACTATGATTTCCCATGGAGCATCGACTGAAGAAGAATTTGAGGTCATTAAGTTTGTCAAGAACAACGTTCCATTTTTCACTTTTGCTAGGAAAGACCTAGATTGAGAAAGACCAGATCTGAAGGAAAGCAGAGGGAGAAGACACATAACAAAAAAAGCAATAATTAAGGGACTTTATAGCTAGGAAAATAGAGGTACTAATATAAGAACAAGAGGACAAGCTGAAGAAACCAAAGGAAAGAGAGTTAGTTGTCGAATTTGAAAGAACATAAGAATTCTTAAAGAACCTGTCCATGCAGGAGAAAAGAGCACCCACCCCGAAAATAGTAAAAGAAGAGGTATTATGTTTGAAACCTTTGAAAGACCCTTAGCAGTGAGAAGTTTATACGCTAAAAGAAGAAAAGAATAAGAATGGAAAGAGGAACCCAAAGACTCAGATCACAGGAAAGAAGGCAAGAAATCTTAGTAAGAAGAAAGAAAAACTAGAAAAACTGCAGGAATTTCTAGAGAGGACTTCGCAGAAGGAAAGCTTGCAGAACTTGATCCTTGTCGGAACAATAGAACCAAACATAATGGCACTTTGCCACAGAGAAGCTATATTATTGTTGGAGGTGTCCCGACCTTTAGAATGATGCTCTGGAACGGCTAGAAACACAACTATTGATAGAAATATCGCCATTGGACCATTGATACAACGCTATAACAGATGGATTCGTATTGATTGAGGCATTCCTGCACATTGGAGGAATTTGTTACGACGTTTCTTATTTAACCCATCTGACACTGCGCCGGGACAATGTTTTGCAAACTGAGATACCTGAGCTAACAAAGAATTGGTTGTATACCATGTTATGGTGTCTATACCTCGCCATCTATCTGATTTCCTTGTCTATATGTTCACCTACCCGAATTGTTTTATCACGAGTGTGCATGTCAGGAGAACGTAGCGTAGTAGAGAAGTCTGTGGAGGAGATCTTAATAGACCTTATGGATGATAAAGTCATGTCTGCAGGAATATAGGTATTGTTGACTGGAGGATTGCAGGCATCCCCCTCGACTGCACATCAGTCTAGCCAAACCACGACTGAGAAAAGAAGCAAGCACTGCGACAATCTTGTGAACGTGAAGCAGATCCCTTCGGTCTTGCCAAACTACATCCCTCCTTTGGTTGGCATGGTTAGTCGTGACAACGTCCTGCATGATTTTGAGTACATTCTCATCACTGTGTACCTCCCAAAGGGGATACGCATAGTGAGGCCGCAGTTGGGACTGATCCCAGGTCTCAAGATAAGTGACTTTAACCTTGGAGACTGAAAGAACTATGTGATGCTTGCACCACATAGGTACCTGAAGAAGACGACTGGGAAGAATCCTAAGATAGTTCCCCAGCTGTGGATTAAGGATATCGTGAGATCAATGATCCTAAACATAATGAAGATCCCCCACTTTGGCAGACATCAGGAGGTTAACGCGTGCGTTAAACTCCTCCTTTCGTGATACCATGGAGGTTACCTCTAGTTAGAAATGCATGTGATTATGGATCCGACAATGATCCACCTGATCACTGGATTGAGTATGTAGGGACCAGACCCTCACCAGTTCTACCCGATGAAGGATGCAGATCGCTCCCTAGAACAACGAATAAAGGAGGTGTATGGTGATGTGGAGAAGGGGAAGTGAGGCTACAAGGTATCCTCTATCCAGGATGGAGCAGTGCACCTTTCTTTTCAACTGATAGTTGGCAAGCTCGTCAAAAAGAACCGACCGACACAAGCCACTGGATTTTTAGTCGACCTCCTATGGAAGTGTGTCGAAGGGATGCAGATGAACTGGGTGAGCTACCTCATAAATGAGTTGGACAAGGAATGTCGTGAAGTGTAGGACCAAGGCTACGAGTTTCACTTCGGTTGGTTGTTGATTTTAATCTCATTTGTCTCTTGGGAGAGGCCAAAGGGAGCGACATTCCCAGAAGTCGAGCCATCAAAACCATTGGCTGTGAGGTTCACCACCTTGTGGTACACGAGTGATATGGTGAAGAAGTGGTAGTCGAATGTTGTATTCCATACTTATTACCTACAACTGAAGTGCGCCATTGAATCCTTCCCCCAAATGACACCAAATACACTCCATCAATGTCGGCCACTAGAAAAATTTTGCGTAGACTAACACTTTATCTACATCACCGCGCACAGGGATGAAAGTAAGGAGGAGTTGTAGTCTTACTATAAATTGACCGAGGAAGATATGGAAGAGATCACTAAGGAATGGCCAGTGGAATTCCTTGTACCAGTAGAGGATGAAAAACTCTACAACCCTGATATCATCGAAATCCCATTAGTCTCTCAGGTCGAACATGATGGATAGCGCAACACAATGAAAAATAAGAAAAAGGAGGAAGCACAATACATAGAAAGTGATTAGAAGGAAAACGTATCGGAGGAAACTGCGCCTAACTTGCCTACAAAAGGAAGAGGAGACGAGGTGAACCAAGAGGAAGGAGGGGAAGAAGGAGACAAGCAAGAAAAGGGTGAAGTGACACCACCAAAAGATCCCCTTACAAAGGCTGAGATGTCAAAGAAAAGGAAGGTATCTCTGTAGAAACCCTCAATGCAGAAGAAGTCTCGAGCCAGTAATCCTCAGTCACAGAATGTGCTTAAAGTGGACGACATTGATCTCATCATCACAGCCGTAGAAGATGCTTCAGAAGACATATTCCAGAAACATGGAGCAAAACAAGAGTCGATGTATGATAGAATTGAGAAAGAGCTCAGAGTCATCCAGCATGCTATCCACTCGAGTTGCGTAGTGCCTACTGTGCCATCCTCGGCAGAAAATGTAGAATTGGGGGATGAGCCCACCCAGTTGCGAAGGTTAGCAGATGTAATAGAGGTTCGACTTCATCGAGCCCAAGAGAAAAAGGATTAGGCCACAAAGGCCTTAAAGAAAGAAAAGGAGGAGGTCCTAGAGAAACTTTGAGTTGCGCAGAAGGAAAAAAGTGAAATTCGGGTGGAGTTCAAGAACAACAATGCGAAGATACAGAAAGAAAATGGACAATTTCTCACAGATCAGATTGCGGTCAAAAAGGGAGTAACTAAAGAAATTTTCTTTGTGCTGAACTTGGCAGAGGAGGAATCGTAGTCAACATATATGCAAGTGGGGAAGCTCGTTGAGTCCATTCAGTAGCTTCAAGAAAGAGTAGCATAGTTAGAACTTTAAGTAGTGTCAAGCACTCCGCAATAAATGTGGGATCAGAGGGAAGAATCTTCCATGAGCACGGTAGAATGAACCAAGGCATTAGCCTCATAATGTAAACAATTGAGTGATCGCAGTACGTAGACCTATGAGCAGCTTGCAGAAAATCTGGAGCTGAGGAGATTGGAAGCACAACTCCAAGAGGTGAAGCAACAGGCCTCCATTGTATAAGCACATATGAAGCTTATACAATGACACAAAGACACAAAGAGCCATGGAAGTGACACAAAGACTCTAGCCGGTGCAGGATGAAGCTTGCACGCTTTTCAAAGAGATCAAGGGACAAGGCCCACAGCTGGAACAGATGGTCGTGACAGTAGAATAATTCCTTGAAGGGAATGTCACCAAGAAAGTATTCCAAGGGTTCACCGAGAAGGAGGCTCTAGCGAAGTATCTCAAGCTAAGCTCAAGGACTTCAAAGCAAAGTTTCCCGGATCAAAGTGACTTGAGACAAGTCACAGGTGAGTGTTGGGGGCCTGTTGGCCCTTGACCATGTTTTGAGGAAACATTGGTCATGTTTGACCAATTTTGGGACATTGACAAGCTGCTCAAAGACGGAGGGCCCAGGTGAAGCAGAGATCGTGGGATCTCGCCCATTTTGCGGGATTTTAGGGATTTTAGGATTTATGTAACGGGTATGGGATGTTGGCCCATGGGTTTACCCATGTTTAGGCCTTTTTGAAATGTATAAATAAGTATCTAGGCGATGTAATTAGAGGCCAATTTTAAGGTCATGGGCTTAGTGCATGACTAAAGTGTGTTAAGACATGCAGAGCTAAGTGTAGGCGATTGTAAAAGACTTTGTGCACCGGCTATGTAAGGCTTTGTTCCCTGACCTAATTCGGGGAGGGAGGATCTAGTGAGGTGCATGCATATCTTCAGTCCTTTCTAGAGTTACCTTTGTGGCTTTGTGCTTGTAATAAGATTGAAGGAGACTAATAAAGAAGAAGAAGAATCGATGGACATAGCCCCACACTAGGGTGTGTTATCGCTCTGTAAATTCAAAAAGGTTGTCAGGGTAGAAGACACTTATCATAGGTAACTTTATCCAACCACTTCAAAACTGGGATCTAGCTCTTCCAGTTACAGAGAGGGATCTCTCTATTTGATTTAGCTATGTTTTGGTCTTAAGATATTAGAATAGTTAAATAGAAAAAGATTATGTTGTTTGGCTTCATATAAATGGTTGAAAAGGGGTTTACGCTTCCATTGGGATATGGGGTCTGTCTTATAAATATAGGGGTCAAACAAAAAAAATTAGAGATTTCTTTCATAGGGAAAGATAATGCATTTACTGAGTTCTTTAGCAATAAAGTAATGGATAGCAGAAAAGACGAGGATATCAATTAAAGAAAAGAAGCAATTAATAATTTCTTTACTGTAACATTAGAAGATAAACATTTAGATATTCAAAAGTTGGAAACAGGGTATGCATGGATAAATCCTGCAACATTCGCTACTTTTAAATAGTCAGATTAACAAAACAATATGATAACTGAGAGGGATAAACTTTTAACACAGAAGAGTAAACATCACCAATAAATAACACACAGGAATCTTGTGGAACATCTCTTTGTATTACTGGAAGATCTCTTGATAAAGTTACAGTCCTTACAGCTTATAGAGCATAAAGATCAACACTAGTACTTCAAAGTTTGAAGTATTTATAATCAAAATTACAAACAACCCTGTCATTGATGATCAGGACATGGAAAGAACTGAAACTGACTAACTGAATAACAGAATACAAAAATCTAGGTAACTGCTGATGATCTATCTAATTCTTCATGCTGAATCTGGGGAAGGCCATTAGTAACTCACCCAAGTGACTTGGACTGATCTGTCTATTGTCTGATCTTGCACACCTCATTTCCTACTCGATCAAATTACATAGTTATTCCCATCTTAGCTGACTCATAATGGTGAATTTGACTAGTCTACGGTATACTTCATCTACTTCTGTGTATTTGGAAAAAGTTGGTTTGATGATGAAGATATATTTGATCTCATGTTGTATATTGATGTCTGGCTGCAAAGTCTCCAGGAACATTTTTCCCGTTATAGTGCCTTGTATCCCTGAGAACTTGGAACTATCCTTGACCATTGTAGCCATTTTCTGCTTGTAGTCTGGAAGGGTCATCAACTTGTCATTAAGAACCATTAGACTAGGAAGACCCTTTTTCTGTAGAGCCTCAATCTTACCAAAAAACCTTTGAACTCCAATGTCCATGTTCTAGACTTTTTCTTCCAATTGTAACATCAATCCTTTTTTGGTCAGAACCCTCTTGACTTCGAGAATGGTTTATGTCCTGTCTTCGATCTTCAAGTCTTCCAGTTCTTCTCTAGTTTTTGAGTACAAGAATTTAATTATATCATTGGATTCAGAAGGCATTTCTCCCAACTCTCCTTTAATTTTTTCAATAACCTCCTTGCTTCTTATCACTAGCTCATTCTACTCAAACATGATATGTACCATAGGCCATATTTCATTCATGGATTTGGAGATATCCATCCAAATATTTTATTTGGCCTAAGAAAGTGTCTTGCCTGCCACTATTTTCTTTTGGAGTTGCTGCAATTCCTGTTTGAGCTTGTCTGATGTTTTCTTCTCAGTGTGGAAGCTTTTCTGGTAAGAAGTCTTGAGCTCTTGAAGACTCTCAACCTCCTTTTTCAGTCTGTTGATCTCTGTTTCTTGTAAGTTCATCTCCTCCATGGATTTTTCAAGCTCCATTGTCTTTTCCAGAGATGAAAGTGGGGTGGCTGAGGGAATTTTTGTGGTGGTGGTTGTTCATAAAGTAGTTGTGCTGACTCCGGTGAGTGGAACTGCACTCAATGGAATGACTTCCATCGGTGTTGATTGTTCCTTCTCCTTTACCAACCTTTCTAACTCTGCTTCCATTTATTTTAACTGTGCATTCCTCTCCATGATCAACTTGAGAATTTCATCCTTTTCTCCTTGTGTCTCAGCGATCTTCTTATCTTGTGCATCCTCTATGGGTGGCAATTTTAATTTTTTTCTTAAAGATGTTATATCAATGTTGTTCTTCTTTAGCAACTCCTATGTTCCTTTCAAATTCGAGGGATCATACCTAATGTTGACTACCAATTCCTCTAGGGATTTTATCCTATTATCCTTTGCAAAAGAGGATATCTTTTCCAGTTTCAACTGGGTCTGAACATTGTTTAGAGCTACTTGTAATTTTGCAGTTGTAGAGGAAGCATGGGCCAAAGTGGAGAAAACCATTTCACTATTCTATCTATGCAGATCCATTTGGTCAGCTGGATGAACTTGTTTTGTATCAAACACAAGGGTTGACATTTTGTAGTCACTAATTTCTTTGGGTTTAGGTACCTGTTCCTATAGAAATGCAAGATGCATTCTTCCTTTTTTCTATGTCGAAAGTTGATGACAGTTTGTGTTGGGCAGTGGATGTCTACTTCCAGAACTAAGCATAAGTTCTATTGGTCAATGTCTGGTTTCTCTTCTTTATCAAATCATATTTTCAAAGCTGTTCAACTTTTCGGATCCTTGTGGAATTTGGGTGGCTGTAGTTATATCATTTTGCTTCTTTGAAACAAAAGTAGACATTTTTTGACAACTGATTGAAGGAATTGGTGTATCTCCTCCTTTAACCCCTTTGGCAGGTTGAATATCCTCTTCCACAGACCTGGGAATGGTGTGAATGGTCTTAAGCTTTTTACTGTATAGTTGAAACTCCTCTGCTGATACTTCGGTGACCGAAAGAGAAATTTATTTCCTTGGTATTTTTTCCCTTGGCACTGGTGGAGTCACAGTCTGTGAAGTTAGTACTAAGGGATAATGTTGTTCAGTGTCTTCCAAGGTGTTCTCTTCCCACTGTGTTTGATTTACATACTTATGAATTTCCGGTTTAAGTGTGTGAGCATACTGAGCGCTTTTTGTTTTGGCTCTCATTTCCATGATGATCCCAGTTTGATCATATTGCCAAATAAAACTAGTGTTGAATTTCATTTCCGTTAATATATTTTCTGCCTCTTCTCCAACAACTCGACTATTGTAGATAAAAGGTCATATATGCCCCTTAATCCTCAGTTGTTGTTTTTTCTTCAGAGATACAAAGTGGATATAATCTGAATTTATCATCTGGCGAATATACTCCAGTGCAAATATCCGAACAGGCAGATATTTGGGTAATTTTTATGGAGCCAACTCACATCCATACACTTTGATTTCTGTGTGGTCTTGATACAGGAACTAGTGTCCTGTCTTTGCAAGGTCCGAGAGATGGAAGATTCTCTGGATCTCTTCATTTATCCTTGGCTCTGGTCTCCCACTGAGAATGCTCACCACCGAATGATAAAACATATCAATGAACTGTTTGAAACTGAACTGCATGGAGTTTCTTCTAAGAAGTGAAGTCCATTGGGTTACCGCCTATGGTTTCCCGTCCTTTTCCATTTTCTGCATCAGGAAAGAAAACCTTTTTTCTTGAAAAGATATGAACATGTACGCCAGTATTAAGGAATACCGGAACATGCCCTCTGTGGTGGATTTTGAAAACTGGTCGTGGATATTTTCTACCAAGAAAAAACTGTAGTCAAACTAGGTGGTGGTCTATTCCTTAGATGAAAAAATGGACAGGAAACCTAATATAGTTTCATCCACCCATTCGTCTGAAAAGTAGCCAAGCAGGCAACAAAGTGATGAAATAACTTGGTTCCCCCTTTCTAAGAACAGGGAAGAATGATACGGGGGATTTTTCTTGGGGAGTTGAGTGTCCTGTGGGAGAAAAATCTCGAAGATCTGGGCCCTTTGAGGAAAGGACAAGTTCTGATACAACTTCGTTAGGATTTCAAGGTTTTAAGGAGAGGCGGATTCAGTCCTGGGTATCTGCATCATCTGATCTATAGCCTTTGGCGTGATAAAGAACAGGGTCTCTCATGATGATGAAACTACGGCTCTCTGGTCGAGGAGGTAATGAGCCTGGCATTTGAGGGCGAATTCAGAGAAATGATGGACTTAGGGAAAGAGATATAGAGGAATATTTTACTCCCAGAGCCCAATTTCATCGCTCTGATCCAAGAAGGTGTCTTGAAACCATAACTCCAACTCTGGGAAATTGAATTCGCATTTCGTCACTGAGATAAGATAATCCTTGTCATCCAATGGGATCCTGTCGAGATTGACATGAGGTGGGAGGAAAGGATTTTCCTTGGCTTCTGCTTTTTTGGACTTTGGTGCCATCACTGTGAAAGGTACCTGCAATTCAAACAAAAAAATTAGAGGGTAATGGCTATGGCTAGGTGGATGGCTAGATCAGAGAATGGGAATAAATTATCTGGTGTGCGGAGAGGGTGAAAAGTGTGTGAATGGTGGGACAGGGGTTACTTTTGAGTGAACGGGTATCTGTTGGACATAGGGTACAAGTCATCAGGCTAATGGGTGTGTGGCCTATAATAAATTGCCAATGGATCCTTAGGAACGTGAGGAGGCAGGAGAAGGACACATGACGTGTGTACCCGAATGACGTGGAGGATGATGATTGGGGGACTGAAAAAGGAGACATGACCTATAACGGGTGCACGTATAAGATAGGCAGAGAGGATATTGAGATGTGACAACATGAGGTGGTGGTGGTATGTTAGAAGAGATGCAACGTAATAGATTAGCGACACATTGGGATGGGGCCTGCCAGGAAAAACCACTCCATTCCGGATCCCCCCCCCCATCATTAAAAGAAGAATGGTCGAGGGGGTCCGGAACTTCTTCTCGACCGTAGAGCTAGGCACCAATACCTCACCCGTAGATCTATGTGCACTTTTTAATCAGTAAGTGAAAAATCATATATGCAGCAAAGACTTAGGCTTAGTGCTTTTTGTGGGTTTCGCTCAGCTTTCCCTTCTTTTTGTCACCATAGGGGTTAGGGAACACACTCCCAAATATCAAAGATATGAATATACATCGATCATCATACATGTTTTATTGAAAAAAAACTGACTAACCTATGCTCTAACCTACTCACCTATGACATTTAGCCCAGCTTAAACTGTTGGACTAAGAAATTACTCTATCCTAAGGTTATTTGACCAAGATTAGGCTGTTTGATCAAATTTATTTCACTAGCTAACCTCTATACTTGGCTAAGATTAAATAGTTTATCCAAGCTCATTCACTAATCCTATCAACATCAATTTAAAGGACTTGGTCATGTTTAAACTGTATGGACCAAGTCATTTTTATTGCATGGGGCTTTATTCAATTTCTTTTATGCCCTCTTTTCTTTCTTTTTCTTTTCTCTTTCTTTTCTTTTCTTTTCAAATCATTTACAGAATGGAAAATTATTTGAAAATCAAACACACTTAAAGGAATAAATATTAATCACCAGTTGATCCTATAAACTATAGGGTTATAACAACGGCTCCACCTGGGGATGGTACTCTCCTTGTGAAGTGCCAAGAATTATGCTCCCTGGTATCTTGAAATATCTCTCCAGAGTTTCTTCTGCTATTTGATTTTCTTTATTATGAAATTTTTGATGGCATATCCAGTGGCTCAGGGCCTTCTCTGCAGGCTTCAACCACCTGGTCAATGTTATCCACTTCAAAAATTAAAGTAAAAGAAAAAAGGGTTTATACAATGGAAGTGGGTGACACAGCCTTTATTGGGGGATTAAGTACTACTTCAACATCCTGCCATTCACAAGTCCACCTGGCAGGTTTGTCCCATCATTGTTGTTGAGTAAAAAAGAGTTATTTCCTCTGAATGGCTGAATCATGTAGGGACCTATCCATAGGCTGTCGAACTTGCCATGTTTTCCCTTATCTTCATTCCTAGCATCCCACCTTAAAACCAAATCACCTAACTCAAAATCATCTTCTTTAGTTCTTTTGTCAAAGATGTTTTTGATGTTTTCCTGGATGACCTGAATTTTGTTGTATACTTCTTCTCTGGACTGCTGTAAATGTATCATCTGGTTTATTCTTCTTTGGGAGTCATTCAGCTTAGCTTGCACCTCCTGTAATAGTTTCATGATAGGAACCCCCAAAGAGGTAGGGAACATTGCTTCAGTTCCATAGACCAACTGATATGGAGACATACCAATTGACCTCTTAGTGGTCATCCTGTCAGCGCAAAGTGCGAAAACCAGCTTGTTATGCCAGGACTTCTTATTTTCTTCTAGCATTTTCTTAATGATGTTCACTAGGGTTTTGTTGGAGGAATCTTCCAGCCCATTTCTCTAAGGGTAATAACTTGTGGAGTGTCCCAAGGTGATGTGATACTGGCTACAAAAATTCATGAGATTTTTGGATCGAAAGGCAGCTGCATTGTCAGTTATGATTTTTCTGGGACATCCAAAATGAGACAAAATATTATTTTCCAGGAATTTAATGATGACAAAGTGAGTAGCTTGCTTACTTGGTACCACTTCGATCCATTTTGTGAAATAGTCCGTGGCAGTGAGAATCCATTTGTGTTGGCCCGAAGAAGGAGAGTGTATCTCTCCGATGAAGTCCAAACCCCATTGTTGGAAAGGAGATTCAACTGAGATGGGTTTCAGTGGTAAAGGCAGAAGCTTCTTCTTACCTTCAAACACTTGACATTTGTGGCATGAAGTGACTCTCTGATGTACATCAGCGAACAACGTAGGCTAGTAAAACCCAGCTCTGAGGATCTTATTGGTTGTAGTCTTCCAACTCAAATGACCACCACAGTCTCCTGCATGGAAATCTTGCAAAATCTTACCAGCTTCGTATTTGAAAAGGCAATTTAACAAAATACCTCCAGGATATTTCCAATAAAGATTACCTTCTAGAATACAAAATTTCAATCCTTTCAACTTCAAAAACCTAGCTTTAGTTTTAGTCAGACCAGGGGGAGCTTGTAAATTATGCAAGACAAATATTAGGTCTATGTACCATGGAGATTTTAGGAATACCTCTTTCACATTTGGAGTCTCCTACTCTCCCTGCTCATCAACTGCAACCAAGAAATTAATATCTAAAGCATGAAAATTAGATTCAACCATTAATCTTGCTAGACCCTAACCTTTGATTAGTTTAGTAGGCTTAATCTCTATATCATATTCCAAAATGACAGCAATCCATTTTCCTCTTCTACCGTCTAGATTATCCTGAGTTAAAATATCCTTTACCACTGCATTCAGAACATAAGCAATTGTGTGAGAATGGAGTATGTAAACTCTAAAGTCCTTTATGGCTTTTACTAGAGCAAAATCTTGCTTCTCCATTATTTTGTAATTCAATGCAACAACTCTTAAGGATTTGTTGAAAAAGGCTATGGGTTGTTCACACCCCTTGTTGTTTTTTTGCAGTAGCAATGTTGCAATGGTGTGTTCAGATGCAAAAGAGAAAAGTTAAAAGTCTTTGGTGAAATCATGACTGATCAAGACTAGAGCTTGTGTAAGTGCATGTTTAACCTATTCAAATGACTGCTTGGATTCTATGTTCCATTTTATTTTTATGTCTTTTTTCAACATGTTTGTGATGCTCCTAAGAAGCTCAGCTAGGTTGGGTATGAATATTCTCAGGAAGTTTATTTTTCCAATGACGGATTGTAACTCCTTGATGTTCCTTGGGTGTTCTAGTTTATGAATGGCCTCTATTCTTTTGGGGTCTATTTTAATTCCATCCTTAGAGATTATGTGTCCCAACAACTTACCTTCCTCTAACTCAAAGAGGCTTTTCCTAGGATTCATAGATATCCCAAATGTCCTACACTTCTCAAACACTCGTCTAAGATGATTTAAATGTTCATCGTCGGATTGAGAGTAAATTGTCACATCGTCCATATAAACGATTATAAATCTGTCGAGCTCATCCACAAAAGCAATTTCCATTGCTCTTTGGAAAGTGGCACCATTGTTTATCAAACTGAAGGGCATCTTCACATACATGAAGGTTCCCCAGGGCGTGGTAAAAGTTGTTTTCTCCTGATCATCTGGGTGAACAAGAACCTAGTTATAGCCTGAGAACCCATCCAGTAAAGAAATTTTGTTGGACCCAACTACCTTCTGTAAGATGTGGTCCATTTTAGGTAAAGGGTAATTGTCTTTTAGAGAGACCTTGTTCAAGTTTAGGAAATCAATGCATAGCCTAATTTCACCAGTTTTCTTTCTGGTAGGAACCAGATTAGAAACCCATTTGGAAAATATCAAGGGGAATATAATCTTTGCATCATACATCTTTTTTATTTCTTTCTCTATCAAGGGAAGCAACTTGGGATTAATTCTCCTAAGTTTTTGTCTGAAAGGTTTGTGTTCTTTTGTTATGGGAATCCGATGTTGTATGATACGCGTGTCATAGGATTTTAAGTCCTCATAGCCCCAGACAAAAACATCTATATATTCCTTAAAAAGTTCAATGTATTTTCTTTTTTCCTCTGGTGGCAGAGATTTAGACACTTTTATCATCTTGGGTTTTTCTTCTGTTCCTATGTTGCATTATTTGACCTCCTTACCACTAGCTTCATTTTTTGGTTTTTTGGCAATGTCATTAAAATCAAACAAGTCTTCCAATGGAACTAAACCTCTAGGTAGCACATTATTTTTCAACTGAAGAATATCAAAATCTACATCATTTTCATTAAATTCTTCAGCATCTATTTTATTTACACTACCATTCTCAAAAACAGCTTTATTTACAAATTCATCGTCATTTTCTAAATCTATGTTTGTACATTCGAAATCATTCTTACATTGTAGAAACTCTTTGATCTGATCGTCATTTCCAAATACCTACCAATATCTGATTTTGTTAGGAACGGTTGGTCTACACCTCACCTCCACTATGTACTTGCAAGTGGGATGAAAAGGAATTTTATAGGAAGTTGTTGATGTAGCCAACCCATATGCAAGTATATTTTGTCCCCTGGGCATTACCTACAAGTCAATCTCAAAAAAAATTGAAGAGAATCTAAAAAAGAATTCCTATAGGATCTAAGTTTGGGGTGTTTTGTTGCACACTCACCTTCGATGTTCTTGATAATCAATTCAGAATCACCAGTTACCATTATCTTCTTGGCACCAACTTTCTTCAATAATTTTAGGCCGAGCATCAAATCCTCGTACTCAGCTATGTTGTTAGTACATTGGAAGTTTAGTTTGTAGGAATGATTCTCATAGTACTTTGACCTGTGGTTATACAACCAAACTCCAGCTCCAACTCCTTCTTTAGTCACAGCACCATGAAAGTCCATGCTCCATAAATCTACTGGCAACTCCTCATTCTCTTTGATCATGGGATTTCTTATTTCGACAATTGCTTTATCATCCTTCGGATCAGGCGTATCATCTTCCAATTGTACGATTTGTTCTTCAAAGTCACCATCATTGTATAGAATAAAAGAGTTCAAATCAGAGTTGGAGTATAGTGGTTAATTGTGTGGCTTTTCCTGGCCGCTGACCATATACTTCATCAGTGTTTCCCTGTATAGTCTTCTTTGTTCTCCGAAAACTGGAATGGTGGCATAAGACATATCTAGCTGCAGGGTTCCTCTCGATTTAGCTCCCCAAGACCTTGATAGAAACATACCATGATTGGGGGAAATATCTGCAATGATGATATCCATCACCATACTTTTCGCTGGGATTTGAGCCAAGGTGATGCATAAGTCTTTAATCAGGCCTATACATTTGACTTTGCTGGAGTCGAAAGAATGAAAATATTTGTATGGTCTGGTGACCTCGAGTCCCAACTTTTCCATCACGGATTTGGGCATTAGGTTGTGGGAGGAACCAGAATCCAGGATGGTGTTGTGTAATATCAAATCGTGGATGTTTAGGCTGATGTAAAAAGGGGCCACGACACCATTATCAGTTTGACTGTCAACTTCAGGACCAAACAGGAGCTCAGGTTTATCATTGGCAAGGTTTACTATTTTAGAGTGATGTAGAGATCCAACATTCAAAGCTTTGGTACCTATCTCAGGTTCGATGCTCAAATATTTATCACCTAAGACCTGTGAACATTCTTGTTCATCAACTCGGAGAGGGGAATGGGAATCTTCGGTTTAGCTAGTTCCCCTTCAAGGCTGAAAGGAGCAGTGGTTTTGTTTAAGGTTCATACTTTTGATTTATCGACAGAAGCTCTGTGGACAAGTGCACTTGTTTGAATGATTGATGGATCTTCGGTCTGACTTGATCTTTTAAGAATTTCTGGAGTTTTTTGTGTAGGAGATTCAACATTATTTCGCCCAAGGACTTTCTTGGGAGGGTTTGCTGAGGTTTTCTTGGTTTCAACAGCCTTCTTCGGAGAGTTCTCATTTTCCTTCTTTCTCCTTAGGTTATACTGTCTGTGAACCTCCATTATAGATTTCTCAAAGGCTTGATGTTCTTCTTTCTCAGCTTCTTCATTTACATCTGTTCGTGAAAGGAGAAAGATTTTGTGTTCTTCCTGGGTGAGAAAAATGGATCCATGATCATGATCATGATCACCCATTAGGTTTATATGAGTGTCATCAAATTCCTCAATTACTTCCTCTCCATCATCAGCATAATTGTCCTAGAGAGGCAGTCTAATCTGTTGATCAGGTTCTCTCTGTTCCCTTTGATCTCTAGGATCTCTCTACCTGATTTGAGGTGGATTTCTTCTGAAGTTTGGGTTTTTGATCTGAGGGACAACTTGGTTCTCCCTAGGTGGGTTTCTATCAGTTATGGTTAGTCTCTCAATCATTCTTTCCATAGCTCTCGCAAGAGAATATAATTTGGCATCAGATTAGGAAGTAGAAGGTTCTTCTTTGATGGTGACCCTCTTTTTTGTTCTCTACCTGGCCCTTCTAGCCAAAAGATTTGCTTCCACACTGACGACACTTCTTTGCATGTCTTCCAAAGTTGTTGTGTTTCTTTCCCTCAACTGATATGACATTTCAGCGTCAAAACCATTAGGGAATTTTAATAAATCCAAACCTTGTGGTGGTTTGATGGTAGCGGGGATTGCATTGTATAGATTATTGAAACGAGTGCAGTAATCCTGCACTGTCGCTCCTGGATTTCGTTTGATATTATCATATTCTGATAGAATCTGGAGAGGATTTTTCTTTATCTCCCACCTATCAAGGAAATCTCAATGAAAGACAACAATGTTAGTTATGGTAGTAGCCTGTAAGGTTTTGAACCACTTTTTAACTTCTCCAGTCAGAATTTGTGCTAATAATCTCATCTTCATGTCAGCTTCGTCTCCTTCCTGCAGGTCAAAATAATCATTGATTTTGTCAACATGTTGTTGTGCATTCAGAGGACCAGTACTATCAAACTGAGGGAATCTAGTTTGATAATCCTGAGGCATGTCATGTAAAGGAGCAACCAACACCAATGGAGCGTATCTTGCTACCATGATTGGTGGAGGAGGCTGAATAACAACCTATTTGACAGGATAGGTAGTGATTGAAGCTATAGAAGATGAATGGATTGGAGGAATAGAGGGACCTAGGTTAGGTTTAACGAAAACTGTAATAATGGTTAAAACAGGAAGTTCGACAAACTGCTGAAGATGGAGTTTGTATAAGGCTTGACCAAGATTCACAACTAGGTATTCAAGCTTATCAGTCTTGGGGCACAAACGTTGATCAGCTTCATCTTTGGGAGAGAGTAGTTCAGGGGTCCTGGGTTGAAAGACGGTTTGATCTAAGACCATTTTACTGACAAAATTGTCAGATTTTGTCCTGAAAACACTTGGTTGAGAGGAAATAGCAGATTCAAGACCTTGTAGAACGACTAACTTCTATGGGATGGAAAGGGACCTTAGAAGTGGGTTGTTACTCCTTGAAATTTCTGTAGTATTTTTCTTCCTGAGTAATCTTTCAGGATTATCTGTTGCAATTGCAGGTTCTGGGTCAGGATGAGATCTGGTAGAAATTCTTTTGGGAGCCATAACTATTAATTTTATTTTCTTTTTTGGAGATTTTAACTATTATAAACAAACTTTAACAACCTCTGAACATTATTTCTAGATAATATTTAGGGTTTGTGATTCTTTCAGAAATAAAGTTTTCTTCGTCTAGGGGGAAGGAATCAAGGGGTGGAAAGTTTGTTTCAGTTCCTCCCTAGTATGTTCGCCACTATGTTATCGCTCTGTAAATTCCCAGAGGTTTTTAGGGTAGAAGAAACTTATCAGAGGTAACTTTATCCAACCACTTCGAAACTAGGATCTATCCCTTCCAGTTCTAGAGAGGGATCTCTCTATTTGATTTAGCTATGTTTTGGTTTTAAGATATTAGGCTAGTTAAATAGAAAAATATTGTGTTTTTTTGCTTTATATAAATGGATGAAAATGGGTTTACGCTTCCATTGGGATATGGGGTCCATCTTATAAAGATAGGGGTCAAACAAAAAAACTCGGAAATTTCTTTCACAGGGAAAGATAATGCATTTACTGGGTTCTTTAGCAATAAAGTGATGGATAGCAGAAAAGACAAGGATATCAATTAAACAAAAGAAGAAATTAAAAATTTATTTACTATAACATCAGAAGATAAACATTTAGATATTCAAAATTTAGAAACAGGGTATACGCAGATAAATCCTGCAACATTCGCTACTTTTAAATAGTCAGATTAAGAAAACAATATGATAACTAAGAGGGATAAACTTTTAACACAGAAGAGTAAAAATAACCAATAAATAACACGCAGGAATCATGTGGAATGTCTCTTTGTATTAATCGAAGATCTCTTGATAAAGTTAAATTTCTTACAACTTATAGGGTGTAAAGATCAACACCAATACTTCAAAGTTTGAAGTATTTATAATGAAAATTACAAATGATCTTGTCATTGATGATCAGGATGTGGCCAGAACTAAAACTAACTAACTGAATAACAGAATACAAAAATCTAGGTAACTGCTGATGATTTGTCAAATTCTTCATGCTTAATCTGGGGAAGGTCGTTGGTGAGTCACCCAAGTGACTTGGTCTGATATGTCTACTGACTCAGCTTGCACACCTCATTTCCTATTCGATCAAATTACACAGTTCTTCCCATCTTAGCTAACTGGGAATGGTGACTTTGACTAGTCTACGATGTACTTCATCTTCTTCTGTGTATTTGGCAAAAGTTGGTTTGATGATGAAGATATATTTGATCTTGTGCTATATACTGATGTCTGGCTGCAAAGTCTCCAGGAATGCTTTGCCCATTATAATGCCTTGTATCCCTGAGAACTTGGAACTATCCTTATCCATTGTATCCATTTTCTTCTTATAGTCTGGAAGGGTCATCAACTTGTAATTAAGAACCATTAGACCAGCAAGACCCTTTTTCTACAGAGCCTCGATCTTACCGAAAAACCTTTGAACTCCAATGTCCATGTTCTGGACTTTTTCTTCCAATTGCAACATCAATCCTTTTTTGGTCAGAACCCTCTTGACTTCGAGAATGGTTTATGTCTTGTCTTCAATCTTCAAGTCTTCCAGTTCTTCTTTGGTTTTTGAGATCAAGAATTTAATTATTTCATTGGCTTCAGAGGGAAATTCTCCCAACTCTCCTTTAATTTTGTCAATAACCTGCCTGCTTCTTATCACTAGCTCATTCTGCTCAAACATGATCTATACCATAGGCCATATTTCATTCATGGATTTGGAGATATCCATCCAAATATTTTCTTTGGCCTCAACAAGTGTCTTGCCTGCCACTGTTTTCTTTTGGAGTTGTTGCAATTCCTATTTGATTTTGTCTGATGTTTGCTTCTTAGTGTGGAAGCTTGTCTGGTAAGAATTCTTAAGCTCTTGAAGACTCTCAACCTCATTTTTCAGTCTGTTGATCTCTGTTTCTTGTAAGTTCATCTCCTCCATGGATTTTGCAAGCTCCATTGTCTTTTCTAGATCTGACAGTGGGGTGGCTAAGGGAATTTCTGTTGTGGCAGTTGTTGCTACAGTAGCTATGCTGACTCCGCTGAGTGGAACTGCACTCAATGGAATGACTTCCATCGGTGTTGATTGTTCCTTCTCCTTTACCAAACTTTCCAACTTTGCTTCCATTTCTTTTAACTGTGCATTATGCTCCATGATTAGCTTGAGGATTTCATATTTTTCTCCTTGTGTCTCAGCAATCTCCTTATCTTGTGCATCCTCTATGGGTGGAAATTTTAATTGTTTTCTCAGAGATGCTATATCAGCATTGTTCTTCTATAGCAACTCCTCTGTTCCTTTCACATTCGAGGGATAATACCCGATCTTGACAACCAATTCCTCTAGGGATTTTATCTTATTATCCTTTGAAAAAGAGGATATCTTTTCTAGTTTCAACTGGGTCTAAACATTGTTTAGAGCTACTTGTAATTTTGCAGCTGTAGAGGAAGCATGGGCCAAAGTGGAGAAAACCATTTCACCAGTCTGTCTGTGCATATCCATCTGGTCAGCTGGATGAACTTGTTTTGTATCAAACACAAGGGTTGACCTTTTGTAGTCACTAATTTCTTTGGGTCGAGGTACCTGTGCCTGCATAAATGCAAGATGCATTCTTCCTTTTTCCGTGTCGAAAGATGATAACAGTCTTTGTTGGGCAGTGGACGTCTACTTCTAGAACTGAGCATAAGTGTTATTGGTCAGTGTCTAGTTTTTCTTCTTAATCAGATCATATTTTTCAAAGATGTTCAGATTTGTAGATCCCTATGGAATTTGGGTGGCCATAGTTATATCAGTCTGCTTCTTTGAAACAGAAGTAGACATTGTTTGACAATTGACTAAAGGAATTGGTGTATCTCCTCCTTTAACCCCTTTGGCAGGTTGAATATCTTCTTCCACAAACCTGGGAATGGTATGAATGGTCTTAGGCTTTTTACTGTATAACTGAAACTCCTCTGTTGATACTTCAGTGATCGAAAGAGAAATTTCTTTCCTTTGTCTTTTTTCCTTTGGCACTGGTGGAGTGACAGTCTGGGAAGTCAGTATTAAGGGAGAATGATGTTTAGTGTCCTCCAAGGTGTTCTCTTCCCACTGTGTCTGATTTTCATACTTCTCAATTTCTGGTTTAAGTGTGTGAGCATACTGAGCGCTTTTGTTTTTGGCTCTCATTTCTGCGATGATCCCACTTGGATCATATTGCCAAATAAAACTAGTTTTGAATTTCATTTCCTTTAATATCTTTTCTGCCTCTTCTCCAGCGGCTCGACTGTTGCAAATAAAAATTCCTATCTGCCCCTTAATCCTCGCTATTGTTTTTTCTTCAGAGATACAAAGTGGATATCATCTGAATTTATCATCTGACGAATATACTCCAGTGCAAATATCCGAACGGGCAGATATTTGGGTAATTTGTATGGAGCCAACTCACATCCATACACTCTGATTTCTGTGTGGTCTTGATATAGGAACCAGTCTCCTATCTTTGCAAGGTCTGAGAGATGTAAGATTCTTTAGATCTCTTCATTTATCCTTGACTCTGGTATCCCACTGAGCATGCTCTCCACCAGATGATAAAACATATCAATGAACTATTTGAAACTGAACTTCGTGGAGTTTCTTCTAAGAAGTGAAGTCCATTGGGTTATTTCATGTGGTTTCCCATCCTTGTCCATTTTCTACATCAGGAAAGAAAACATTTATGCTTGAAAAAATATGAACATGTACACCAGTATTGAGGAATACCGAAACATGCCCTCTATGGTGAATTTTGAAAACTGGTCGTGGATATTTTCTACCAAGCAAAAACTATAGTCAAACTAGGTGGTGGCCTTTTCCTCAACCAAAAAAATGTACAGTAAACCTAATATAGGTTCATCCACCCATTCATCTGAAAAGTAGCCAAGCAAGCAGCAAAGCGATGAAATAACTTGGTTCCCCCTTTTTTAGAACAAGGAAGAATCATATAGGGGGTTTTTCTTGGGGACCTGAGTGTCCTATGGGAGAAAAATCTTGAATATCTGGGCCCTTTGAGGAAAGGACAAGTTCTGATCTGTCGGATCTCAACTTGTGTGCATTAAAAAGTTTTATGAATGCTCATAGTCAATTTGCTCAACACATAAAGTAGCATTTAACATAATTAAATGACAACTGTAAACTGAAATGATAAGCAAACTGGACAGAAATGAGAAATTAGCAACTGAAAGATGAGAACAACAAAAAGAGAGTCACAAACACAGAAGTTGTTAACGGAGTTCACCCCCTTCACTGGGCTACGTCTTCGGGTCCCTCTCCAATGGGTACCGATCCAATTAATGGCTTTTAAAATGGTACAAAATATTTCTGGAATCTCTGAATATCAACTTCGGCAACAGAACAGTATGTTGTACAGAAGCCTTCAAGACCTCCTCTCTGAAAATTACCAAATGGCCTTCAAAAGACAAAGAATCCAATTAATACAGAGAATGGTCGACCTCAGAAAGAAACAACATTGGAACAATTTATAGCAAAAACGCTCTCTGTTGTTCCCCGTCTCTATAAAAACAAATTCAGCAGCTGTTCAAAACGGAATGTTGGACAAATTACAACAAATCTCTCCTCCGTCCTCTGTCTCTGTATATCAGTCTTGAAGACCTTTTCTCTTACAAATTACAAACTGGCAAAGAGAAAGAAAACCAAGTATAACTGAGAAGGGTCGACTTCAATAGAATTGGAATCTGGGAAAAAGTTACAGCAATACTCCCTCTACGTACTGGCTAAAACGTCTAGAATATAAAGCTGCAGGTTGAAAATGCAATCCCGATTTTGAAGCCTCTGTTCTATCCCTGCGTGATTCCATCACAACAGAAATGATGCACTCAAGGTTGAATCCCGCCTGATCTGGACCATATTATAAATGGAACGTATGAATATCCACCAAACAATGGATAAGGGTTATGACTAGCCATTATATGTTGCTCCACATTTGATGTCCCACCAATTGACTGCGCATCCTTGTCTAACTGCCAGAATGGTGACATTTAATCGTGCACAAAGCAATGACTATGCCACATACATTTCACATATGTTGCCAATGGTACAGTGAACCCTTTGATGTGTCCACTCATCGGAATGTTACAACGAACAATCCATGTCATAAAACATTGCACCGCCTCTATGTTATGTAATGTGGAACGTTTTTGAAATGGATTAGAACCGTTTAGCTATACATTGGATAGTGGTTGAAAAACATATGCTAAGTCTAGTTGGTGTGACTCATCCCTTTATGCTTTGAATGGTTAAATATTGCTTCTTACCCAATCATTGCATTGCCACTTCACTGCCATTGTACCATTTTTCTCCTTTATTTGGATCAGTGTAACTTTCATGACGAATGACCCTCTGGATCATTCCTCCCCATTGAAGAGCTTTTGGACCCCAAAAGCCTTTTATGCTGAATTCAAGAAAGAACATGTTCATCTCACTTGTCCTGTATCTTTCATCCATTTTTCTTGGAACCTATACATTTGTCTCATCACAACAGTAATCATAACTGCACTGACGTTACTGAGAACATTAATCCCATTAATTATCACATCTACATTCATTGTTGCTGCAATCAACCATACACTGCTGAACAGTAGAAAGATGAATAACAAAACTGAATATAAAGACGTGAAATAGAATGCACCCACATCATGCTTTTCCTTCCAGACAGGAACAATGTTCATCATAGTGTTTCTATGCATTGACACTTCCATTTCATTCTTAGGATTACTTTCTTCCTTAGTTTTCACAGATACTAGTGTCAAATTCTTGCTTGCATTAACTACCATTTTCAATTGTCCCGTAGTTACAAAATATATATTGCTCTTAATTGAATGAGAATGCACAATGTATTCAATTCCTTCCTTAAACAGACGATACTGATTTTGCTCCCTGTAAAAGATAGCCTTTCTATCATATAAATACGGGCTTCCCAACACAATCCCACAGATGTCTAATGGCACCACATCAAATTCAACCTCATCTATAAACTTAGATGTTATTGCAAACTTTAAAATGCATTGTTTTGTTACTTGGATTCTTTTATCTTTGCACACCCATCCCAACGGATAAGGCTTCTTATGTGGTTGTGTTTCCAATCCCAATTGTTTAACAATCTCTTCTGAAATTAGATTAACTTGAGATCCACTATCTATGAGTGTGTCAATCTTAGTTTTTTTTGAGATAACCCTTATGTGAAACAATTCACTCCTTTTAGCATCTTCCAAATCAACATGTTTTTTAGAAGTAGAAGCACATGAAGAACCAATGCTAGAATTATTGCCAACAAGAGCTTTACCTTTCAAACCCACAACCGTTACCTTCGTTTCATCATTGGAATCTGATCCAAGATCTTGAACGATGGTTGTGGCTTTTTGCTTTCCTTTTGGAACCTTAAACCATTCTGGTTTCAATTCTGGATGCAATATCCAACACTTTGCATCATTATGTCCTTTCTTCCCGCAATGTGAACAAGAAGACCTTTCTCCTTCTTCTTTTCTCACAGTAGTTGTTTTCTTCTCCTTCCACCTTTTCTTGCTTTCTGTTGGAGAAGCTTCTTTTGCTACACTGAAATTAATGTTTCTTGCACCTGCTTCAATATGAGTTTCTTGTACACATACTTCATCGAGATTAGATGGATTAAACATAAGGATTGAATGCCTTAAATGCGAATGTAATCCACCTATGTATTTTAATAAAGTTTCTTGTGTATAAAGAGGAACACCAAGAACTAAAGCTCTCTTTCTGAACACTTGTGTGTATTCTTGTACATTTTGTTCCCTATCCTGTCTTAAGTTTTGCCAATCCATAACAACTTGTTGCATATAACCCAATGGATAAAACTGTTTCTTTAAAGCAGAAGTAAACTCATACCAAGATGACATGATTTTACCTTTCTTCAGAAAATCCTCTTGGGTTTTACTATCCCACCAAACCAATGCAGTGCCTCCCATTCTAAGAGTGGCTAACTGAATCTTGGTAGTGTCATCCAA
>JZKD02S1668576.1:66194-79495 GCA_000966675.3 Picea glauca
GTAGTCCTAAGAGTGAACATAAAAATTATTTCTCCTTGAGTTCAATGATAGAATTGAGCCTAATTGGGTTCCCCTAGGGATGAATTTCTCTAAGACAAGAGAGTACATTTGATTTACAACCTATGAATCGTCTAGGAAAAAAACAATTTCATCTTTATATTCAAATTTTGGTTTTGCACTTGAATTTTTGCAATCTAACTCTTGGACCTAATACATTCCCAAAATATTTCCAAAGCCAATTATTACTCAATTGGAGCTCAAACTACCAAAATTAAAGGAATTACAATTATAATACACAAACCATCCCATTAAGAGCATGAAAACTTATAGTTAGAGTTATCATAATTTTGGGAAGCTAGGAAAATTTTCAAGAATAAGGGTCTTTTGCTTAAATTGAGCATGCTTCAATGCCATGCTTTATTAAGTTCCTGGGTAGCTTTCAGGTGGTGAGGAGAAGTCAATTTTATATTTTAAAGTTGTTTGAACAATAGGCATCTCATTGAGATTTAAAAGATTGTATAACAACCCATAACTTTTAGAGACAAATCGACACCCTCCCAACCATCAACTTCATTTCTAGTGAATCCAACAACCATAGATGGTTGATGGGGAACTGAATTTCGATTCAATTTGTAATATCAAGTGAATAACCAAAAAATAACAATCCCATTAAAGGAACAAATCATATCATGATGCATGGATTCATAAATTATTTTCTTTCTCTCAAATTTATAATTCTTTTTGGAAAATTAAATTGTAATATCTATTGAAATGTAGATTATATTTTGTTCTTTTTAATAAGTGAAAGATAACTTTTTGGAAGTACACTTGTCACTTTTCCAAAAGTTACAAGTGTGCTATAAACTTAAGTAATTTTTTGACCGTGTGGTTTCACTCCCTCTTCCCTTATAAATGCCCTTATAAATAGGATATTGAAATGTAGATTATATTTTATTCTTTTTAATAAGTGAAAGATAACTTTTTAGAAGTACACTTGTCACCTTTCTAAAAGTTACAAGTGTGCTATAAACCTATAAACCTAAGTAATTTTTTGACCTTGTGGTTTCACTCCCTCTTCCCTTATAAATACCCTTATAAATAGGATGAAGGCATATATAATTTATTAGAAATTTTCAATGAAATTAGTGAAGTTTTGATAGATAATTCTTAGAGTTATTTCTCTCCTCTTTATTTTCAATGTTAGGATTAGTTAATTTTTTTTTCTAGTAGTAGTACTATTATATTATGTTAGTTATCTCCAAAAATGATTGGTTATCTAGTTCATTGGTTTTTGTTTCCTTCATTTATTACAATGATTTCTATTATTAATTGTTGTAGCTTGTTGAGTTTGTGATATTTTGTATAGGTTTTTTAGAAAAAAATAACTTAGCTTGATTGGTGACAAGGTCTAAAAACCATTAGGGATGCCTCAGAGTCCTTACTTGTTTTTGTTAATCTTCTTTGTTTTGTTTCGTTATGCCCTTGTCCCCTTCTTCTCATATTTTTTAACTTTTTATTAGTTTTCTATTCTTATCATGAATAGGTAAACTAACCACCTTTTTTGGTTGATTTACCCTCTTTAGAATAGTCATAGTTATTTGTTGTTTTTTTCTACTATAAGTTATTTTCTCTTAAATTTCATTGTAATTTAATTTTATTAGGAATCATCTCATTATTTTATTTAATAAAAAAACTATATAGATACCTATTTGAACTAAAGTATCCCATAGATAAGCAAACCAAAAAGTTTAAATAACCATGAAAAAACTCCATATTCTCTTTTTTATTTTTATTTTTTATTTATCAAGATTTGATAATTATTTTCCTTTATCATTGGCACACTTAGCATAAATTTTCAAGAAATCCTTAACTATTTTTTCAACCTTTAACAAGGAAACCCAATTTAAAAAATTCATTGCACATGGTAACGATAAAACCTACAAAGAAATTTAGCATTGTTCATTCAAATTTTTAGCTTATTTTCATTTTATTTTATTACTAGCACAGCCGCTAACTCACGGCTGGTGAACGCTGAAAGGTGGCTTACGGTTGTTAAAAATGCAAGCATGCACTATAAACTAGCACAAACGACTAGCGACCGCTAGTGATGCCAGTACAGAAACGTGGCCACCAAACATCAGCCAGTAGAAACATGAAACGCCTTAATACCTGTGCGAATACCTTAATATTTTTTTAATTAGGAAGACGTGGCAATAAGTTAGTGAACACAATAATTTTTAAACACGATTAGGTAAATGTAAAAAAGTAAACATATAAACGGATGTCTTTATAACAACTTGGAAGTTGATGGATGAAATCAGAGCCATTCATTTATTGTGATGACTAAGAATATTCTAGACATATTTAATCTCGTCCATAGAAAACGTATTAAGAACTAAAAACCTATTAAATGTACCCATTATCAATAGGTGTACACCTTTTGACATAATAAAATTATCCTTGTTACGAAAACCTCCGTTGAAAGAAAAAATATGAATAATGTAGATAATGAGTGATGATCGGATTTCCTTGCCACTATACCTATTGATATTGACACTAAATTTCATAATACGGGTTTTCTCTAACCTGTAGTCATTTCATGCATCATACTTTAAATGTTAATATGCATGGCTTCATAAAAGTATGAACATAATATAGGGTTTTTTCATACGTTATATACTAAATGTGGATATGCACTGGTTCCTTAAATAAATATTAACATAAATCAATTATTGAGGTGGAATTTAAAGAAAAAATGGAAAATAAAATCAATCAATTATTTTAAATATTTAATAAAATTACTCATGTTATCATTAATCGACAAAAATGTTCGCTCAAAGTGTCCACACCTTAATGTGATATATGAGGTGACTCCACACATGTGGTACATCAAACTCGTTTTAAAAAATTTGACCATACTATATTTTTATTTAACCAAACCAAAATATTTCGACTTCAATGTCATGATATAAAAAAATGATTTTAAAAATCACTACAATGAGAGGCCAAAGGAAGGAAAATGTTTCATGCACCAATAGCTACAATATTTGCATGTGAAATATAATAGATGTCATAAGGATATTAGAATATACTTAAAATCATATAACTTATAAATAAATAAGAATATATAGAGTATCCAATTTCATTAAATTTGAAATAATAATGTAAAACTTAGATTAAGAAACTATAGATTTCGATTATGAAAGTGTTAGATTTTGATTATGAAAGTGTTAATATCAAATTTTATAAACTATAAATGTGGAAATATTGATTTTTAAAAGTGTGATTTTTTATTCAACGTGTCAATTTTCTATAATTTTGAATTTTAATTTTAAAAGTGCAAATTTTGATTTCAAATGTATCAATTTTGATTATGAAATTCAGAATTTTGATTCCAAAAGTGCAAATCCTAACCCAAAAAATGTGAATTTTGATTTCAAAAGTGTCAATTTCAACTCAAGTGTTGTGAATATTGAGTCCAAAAGTGTCAATTTTATTTCTTCATCCTATACTTTTTTTCCATATGAACAATGTAAAAAATTATTGTTTATCAATTCTCCATATTTTTTTAAATTTTATACATCATGCTAGATTATGCCAATTTCTTTTTTTACGTTATCTAGGTAAGGATTCTTAGAATGTAATAAGAATTTCAAAAAATATGTGAAGGACACACGGGTTTTGTAATGAACAATTCTGAATCCATAATAAGATATATAATAATAATTGATTGTAAAACTATGATGATATTACAAAAATAGGGCATATATATATATATATGGTTTTTATGAAGAGTCATGACTTTTAGTCATCACCTTTTATTACATTAATGTTTAATTTACTTTATTTATTATTTTAATGTCAAGTTATATTATATTATTTATTTATTGTAACATTGCCCTTCCCTTAAATTGTGCTTTGTCCTCAAAGAAATGGTAAGGAAGGATGTAATTGGTGAGAGTGATATGGCTCCCATGCTGCGTCTTCTTCCGGTAGATCTTTCCATTTAATCAGGTATTCCTTGATTACTCGAGAACAAAATATCTTTTCCCGGGTGGCAATAATGGCTTTGGGCTCTAAAATGATTCTTCCTTCCTCATCCAAAATAGGAAGTATAGTTTGTGCTTTTTGTTGTTTCCCCAAGACTCTCTTTAGACATGATACATGAAAATTGTTGTGGATACGACTTTTATTTGGTAAATCCAACTAGTAAGCTATGTGACTGATTTTTCTATTTATTTGATATGGTCCATAAAAATTTTGAGCCTATTTATTCTTCCCATGTTGTTTAAGGGACAACTATTTGTAAGGTTGAAGTCTCACAAATACCGAGTCTCCTACTTCGAACTCTCTTTATGCTCGATTTTGGTCAACTTGTTGCTTCATTCGATTCCATGCAACTGTTAAGTTTTCTATGAGTAATTGAAGGATTTTCTGACTTTTGTCTAAATAGTCTTTTACTGACACAAATTTTATGTGGCTAGTGACCAACTCCTTCCACGATGGAGGTTTGTAACCATAAAGAGTTTAGAATGGTGTCATTTTATCTGATGTGTGATAAGTGGAATTATACCACCACTCAGCAAGGTGCAACCATTGAAACCATTTATTTTGTTTGTCAGAGATAAAACAAAGAATATAGGTTTCTAAACATGTATTGACAACTTTTGTTTGACCATCTGTTTGAGGGTGGTAATTTGAGCTGATATTGAGAGAGGTTCCGATCTATTTGCAAAACTCTCTCCAAAAATTCCCTTTAAATTTGGCATCTCCATCGCTGACGATAACCTTAGGGAAGCCATGTAGTTTGTAAATATTCGTATAGAATATTCCAGCTGTTTGTTTTGTTGAATCTGTTTTCCTTACTCCAATAAAGTGTGCATACTCGGTTAGTGTGTCTACTAATACTACTACTTTATCTTTTTCGTCGGATATGGTAGTCCTTCAATGAAATCCATTGAAATTTTTTCCCATTTTTGGTTGGGAATGTGTAACGGGTGGAGTAACCCAGGGGTAGACACATTTTCATTCTTGTTCCTTTGACATAGATCACATTTGCTACATATTTTTGAATATCTGCACTCATCCCTTTCCAAAAAAGTGATCTCCGTGCATTATAGTATGTTTTGAAAAATCCTGTGTGACCTACAACTAAGCAGTCATGAGATTCTTGAAGAACCTTGGCTTTAAATCCTGAGTTGGTATTTAAGTAGATTCTCCCTTTATACCATAAGATGTCGTTCTTCCATTCTAACTTAGGGTATTGATTTAAATTGTTGATTATAGAGCAAGTCTCCGTGTTTTTTGCATATTCGGTTCAGATTTCATCCAACCATTCTGGAATGGCTATTGATATTGCAAAAAATTGTGTTTCTTCATCTTTTCGTGATATGGCACCAGTCACGATGTTGTATTTTCCTCTTTTATTTAGAATTAACATATCAAATGTGGAAATTTTGTCTATCCACTTTTGTTGTTCGGTTGACAATGTTTTTGGTTGTAACAAGTACTAGATATTGTTATGATCTGTGTGTATTGTCAAACAGTTGGATTAGGTTGATGGATTGTTGGTTGTCATTGCTGGACACCATTGGAGAGTGATATTGTAGATTGATGTCAACCCTTAGTGATTGATGTCAACCCTTGGAGAAAGTCTAGTAGCAAATTCTGGTAGCACAAAGGTTTGGGTAATGGACCCAAGATTGTTTGATTTATAATGTTATGAGTTTTAATATATTTGAAGGTAATACTATTCTAGATGGGTATTACATGTCATTCCATTTCTGGTGGTATGTGGAACACCACATAACTCCTCACGGTTAGAGAGTTATGGCCATGTGAAGTTGGCAAACCTAGGTTTGGGTAATGGAACCAAGTTTGTTTGATGTATAATGATATGATTTTTGATATATTTGCAGGTAATACTATTGTATATGGATACTACATTTCATTCCATTTATGGTGGTATGTGGAACGTCACATAACTCCTCACAGTTTAAGAATTATGGCCTTACGAATTTTGAGAACCCTCATGAGTCATCTAGAAGCCCCAAAAGGTCAAAGTAGTCAAAGTGGTTTAAGAGATTTTAGAAAGTAAATAATAAAGTGAAGTGATGACTGTACTATAATTCAAAGTGAATACAAAAGAAATGATTTAAATAATAAATTTAATGGATAAATTAGAAGTGGGTTAACCCTAAAATAAGGAAAGTGGGCAAAGTGACCTAAAAGATGCTTCTAAGGAAGCTACTTGGAGTGTATAAATAAGAGGCAAGGCTCTCTCATTTTATATCACACTTGAGAATATCAAATATCTATAGGTGAGTGAGGTAACCAAATGATATCTAAGCTGAATTTCAGAGGGAAGGTGAAGAAAAGAAGGTCGGAATTCAAGGGAGGATAAATTCTTTTGATGATATTTTCTAAGGTATGTTATTTACAGGTCATCTCACCATTTTCGCAATAAATTTTTTTCTAGAATGATTAAGACCGTGAAATTTATAGGCCATTGAGGAAACATATCCAAGTATCTGTGGTAAAAATTTCCACTTGTGGTTCATTGTATTTTTGGAGTTACACTCCGTGGAAATTAGGGTTTGTGGCTAATCTTGAAACTAGTCTAAAACAGGTGTTTCGGGTAAAAACATCATAACAGATTCATAACAGATTCAAATCTAGTAAGACCAAATGTGTTGGTTAGAGTACAGTCTATAGTATTATGTGTAACATTTTCAGATCCATTCAAAAAATATTTCATGTAGGGAACGCTCTACAAGGTGGATCTATAGAATAAGTCAGAATTCAACAAGGTATGCCATTTTTTCTATAACTCCTTTTCTGAGAGGTTCCAAGTAGTGACACCTAGATGAATTGCATTAAACACACTAAAGAACATTTTGTACAATTTTCATATCTTTATTCATTACAGGTACATAGTTATGATTATTTCAAGTTAGGGTTGTTGACTAATCCAAAACCAGTCATGTCAGACTAAAGTAAAGTTTGATGAAAATGCTAGTCTCTTGTTGTTAAAGTTAAGGAAGGTTTGCAGGTATGTGATCATATACACCAGGTCTATTACAAAGTTACAAATCATATTTGGATGATGAAATTGATGAGGGCTTTTGGTTGAGGTACATGTTGGGCACATGGTTGAGAAAAGTAGTCGACGAGTTCGCATATACATGAGGTGTATAGTTGATGAGTAGTCGATACATGATTGGTACATACTTGGTACATGGTTGGAGGAAATTGTTAGTATTATTGTTAACACATGGTTTATGGATGGTGTAGCATACCTGTATTGGTGTATTATTAGAAGCATATATTTATCTTGGTGATGATTATGAGTTGTTGTATTATGCTTGGTTGATGCACATATTTGAGAGTTGTCTTGGTGATTGATCTTGGTGAGTAGATCTGATTTGGTTGATAAGATTGATGAAACGGGTTGTTGTGATAGGTTGTTTGGACAGGTTGTTGTGACATGTTATTTGTACAGGTTTGGTGCATGGTTGATGCACTTGTTCATGGTACAGGTTGAGGTACAGGTTTGGTACATGGTCGATGCACTTGTTCATGGTACAGGTTGAGGTACAGGTTGGTGCATGGTTAATGCACTTGTTTATGGTATAGGTTGACTACAAGTTGTTTGGTACAGTTTGGTGCATGGTTGATGCACTTATTTATGGTACACGTTGATTATAGGTTGAGGTACAGGTTGATGCATGGTTCAGGTTATTGGTACAGGTTGTTTGGTGTAGGTTGATTGGTATGGGTTTACACCAGTATATCTCACAGTGATAGTGTGATAGTGGTTCCATCATTCTACTTCTACGGCAGGGTGGTTGGACGGGGCAAGGACAGGTGGTTTTATCCACCTTTCGGTTGTAGTCGGATAACATAGGGGGTTGTAGCTATAGAATTGGGGATTTGGAGCTTCCTTCAAGTTGTAGCCTGAGAAAATAGTTGTTTGGAGCCTCCTTCCAGTTGCAGCTAGAAGAAAAAAAAAGTTGGTGCTTCCAATGAATGTAATTCTTAAATACATATAAGAAAAATCATTTTGTGGTTTTCTCCCGCTTTGGGTTTCCACGTAAAACACTAGTGTACTATGTATGTGTGTGATTTCTCATTTGCTCATTTTTTATTTACTATGCAACAATTGGATGATAATGATACATTGATATAACACTTTCATTTTATGGTGAAAAAGGATTATATTTCTCTATTACTGATTCACCCCCCCCCGCCCCCATCCGTAATCCAACAATTGGTATCAGAGCAAGTTCCTTCAGGAAACAGTTCAACCACTTGAAGGAGATCATGGATTATTCTGAGAATGGAGTACCAATGTTTAATGGTCAGAATGGTTTTAAGTATGAGATGTGGAGCATAAGCACGAAAGTATTTTTACAGGCACAAGGACATTATATTTGGCTATCAGTTGTTATAGGATATGATAGTTCAAAAAGGGCAAAGAATGTAGCCAAGAAGGAATTGAAGAAGAATAACAAAATAGCAATGGATTTCATCTGGGAAGGATTACCTAAATTGGTAGGAGAAATTGTTGGTAAATGTTCATCAGCCAAAGAACTTTGGGATAAGTTACATGACATATATTCTTCACCCATCGCAGATTCAGAAAATGACAAAGAAGATGCAGATATAGAACAAGAAGAAAGATGCTCATCATGTCAAATAGATTCATAAGAGGAAGAGTATGAAGAGGCATAAGTTGATTACAGAGAAAAATTGATCTGGTGCAATTGATTATCTAAAGAAAGAAAGAGAAGAAAACAAGTCATACAAGAAAGAATTGATGAAGCAAAAGGAAAGTGTTCAAGGTTCCGAAAAAATTAGAAGTTCATCAAAAATTTAAGAGCTCTACTAGAAGAGGCTAGAAGAATTCAAGAAACTCTAGAATATCAAAAGAAATGTTTAGAAGCCAGCATAAAAGCACAAAAGGAAGAAGCAAAAAAGAGAAAAAATATATTGATGGATCATCTCAAGGAAAGAACCAATGACTTAAACCAACTTGAGGAAGAGTTTGGTCAAGAAGAGAGAAGACTAGAAGAAGAAATAATTACATTGAAAATCCAACTTGAAGAAGCAAAGGGAACAAAAGAGGTCATGAAGTCTCAGATAATGAAGAAAGAACAAGAGGTTGAGAATCTTGAAGAATAAGTTGCCACACTAAGAGTCAAAATCGTCAAGCTCAACAAGAACGTTGAAGAGACAAAAACATCCACATCAGTTGTAGAGAATGAAGAGAAGCACTCTGCATTGCTAGAAAATAAGAATGAAGAAAATAGAAAGAGTTATGCAGAAGTACTCAAAGGAATGAATCATGGTCAACTAGAATCTAAGAAAACTAATAAAGATACATATTCAAGAACGTCATCCATGTTCAAGACACAAAGAAGATTCAATCATGATCATGATCAGTCAAGGAACAAATTCAGAAGGACTACACCACAAAGAAGATCATTCACTCCCAAGTATGAAAATTTCTTTTATGGTCATTGTTTATATTGCACTAACTTTGGACATAAGGTTGCAGATTGCAGGGATTATAAAAGAAAAGTCCAAGCAAGAAATGCCTATGTGGCCCCACGTAACATTGAATGTTACAAATGTCATAACTATGGACACATAGCTCGTTATTGTAGAAGCATGATCGATACTTCCATGAAAGAGAAAACCGATATCAGATATAATAAAGTATGGATAAGAAAACATGAAGAATAGGTGAACAAAAACCAGGTCCCAGAGATTGCAAGATTGGAAATAAAACGAGATGAAGAAAAATCTACAGAGAAAAATAAGGATGTCAGATATAGAAAGGTTTGGAAAATATTGTAAGATATTGTACTTTCAAGTGTTGTAGAGAAAGATGAATACATAGATAGAAAGAAAGAAGTTAGAGCTCAGAGAGATGACGAATCTACCAATGAAGATGATGATGAATACACATCATAGGAGAAATTGCTCTGAGCCATCCAACTTAGAGACTCTCAAGTAATATGAATATTAGATAGGGGGATTCTATGTGATAGTTGTGACAGACCAAAGAACCATCCTTCGAGTAGCTTGAAGAGTTTGAGAAGACAGATCCAGAGAAGTCAGTTAGCAGAATTACAGTTTGATAGATTAATAAAGACATCATGATAGTATAGTGATAAATGGGTCAACATTATGGATAATTGCGCAAGTAGTGTCTTGGAAAGTATGGGCATATATGGATTTGTAATAATACTTAGCAGGTTTGGACAGATATATGAAAGTGGATGAGAGCATGGATGATGCAAGAGCATCTCTCCACATCAGCAAGCCATCCAACCAGCCACGTCAGCGCGTGCATTCAAAGCTGAAGAGAGGCACAACCCTCGTCTTCCATTTTGAATTTGAATGTAATTTAATATTTAGGTTGTTGAGCCATGAGGTCATGCCTTTGTGCAGGCATTAGAGTAGGTAGGCCTTTAATGTTTGTAAGGATGAGATCTAGATCCGATTTGTGGACTAGATAGCCCATTCAATGTTATTGAATAGGGTAGGTAGATTGGAGGGAAGAGCTCGAAGAGCCCCTCTTGTAAAAGATCAATTTCGATCTCATTTTGTAATAGTTTTAGGAAGGAGAGAGCAGAAGATAAAGAACCGGGACTCTATTAAAGTCTGAGCTCAGGGACACCTTTGTAAAGAGGCATTTACATTAATATAAACCAGAGCAAATTTTCCTGCATGTTTTCTATGTTATGTGGATGCTTCATTGTGTTCTTTTATGTTGTAGATGTATGTTAGACATTTGCATGGAGTTTTTTTATTTTCAGGCTTGAGAGGTCTTTGAGGCTTCATACCAGGAAGGTGTGATAGAACGCTGCGGGTTCGGGTAGCCTGTGCACTGAAGCACTTATGAACTCTGCAGATTTAGACAAAGACATGCTAGGTGGGCACAGAAGATGAATTCATTAACTCGAAGGAAGACCTTTGAGGTTGTTGAACACCTCAGGAGGCAAGGCTGTGGAGAACATAGTTGTAGACAGAATCTCTGAGAATTTCTATAAATCTCTGCCAGGTGGGCATTGAGCCAGTGCAAGGAGTGCATAGAAGAAGAACTTTGTTGTGATTTATTTAGAAGAAAGAATCATCTGAGAATTCTTGATACTCTGCTAGGAGGGCATTGAGTAAGTGCTAGAGTGCATAGAAGGAACTCTTTGAGTTCAGAGATTGAAGAAGATTCCATAGAAGGATCTTCGCAGGGTTGTTGAACACCCTGAAAGACTCAACAATAGGCTGCTTGAGTAGACAGAGTGCCAGGAGGGCATCATATTTCTCCATCTAAGGGAGAAGAAAGAAAGAATTATTTCCCTTAGGGGTCTAAGTATTTGAGAAGCTTAGAAGAGATAGCACCTTTGTGTGCAAGGACTCTGCAGAGGTGTAGAAGTCGTAGAATCCCTTGAGGATTCGAAGGATAAGATCAGGAGGAGTAGTGCTTTCAGCGCACGAAGCCATAGCTACAAGGAGTGTAGAAGTGAAAGGACTCTTTGGGAGAGTTCAGAGTCTCCAAATCTCAAGAGGAGTAGCGTTCATATGCATAGGTGAGGATTCAAAGTTGTGAATCTCACAGAGAAAATAAAAAAAGGTCAAGGCCTTTGAGAATTTGAAATCCTCCAAGTCCAGAAGAAAAGTGCCAAGGCTCAACAGAAGCAATAACTGTCGTCGGATCAACCGAGAAGATCTGGATCGTTGAGAGGTTTTCACGTCCAGGAGGCAGTGCAGGAAGAGAGGACAGGAGAGATGATCTGAACCGTCATATCTTGGGTGAAGAACCCGACAGCCGTTGGATCTATCGAAGAGTGTTGCACGAGGTCTAAACCTCACGTGAAGAGAAGTAGAAGCGAAAGTCCTGAAGGATTCGTATCGGGATTTTGACATTCGGGAGTTCGGGAGTCCGAAGGACGAGAGTCCGTTCATTCGACATCAGAAATCATGAAAAGGTGAAAGAATCTGAGTCGTCTGTCTGAGGGAGGATGCGTGTCACGGAATCATCCATTTCGTAGATTCGGGCACCGGGACTCACAGAGGTGAGCATCTTGACTTTGCGAGTAGCGAAGTCCCAAGGAAATATGAGCCATTCGTCTGAGAGTGGACGCATGTCACAAGATCACCCATATCGGGGATTCAGACATCGGGAGTCAGAGAAGGAAGTCTCTTGACTTCGTGAGTGGAAAAGTCGCGAGAAGATCGGGACCGTCCATTTGAGGAGGACAGGTGGCAGAGATATAGGGATCTCACGAACTCGGAGGTTCACAAGGTGAGAGCCCAGGATTTGGGTGCTCCAAGTCACAAGTGGCGAAGTCACGAGAGAATCATAGCCATCCATCTAAGGAGAATAGGTAGCAGCAATCGCGGAGTTGGCGAAGTGCCGAAGAGATCTAGGATTCGGGTCTCGTGAACTTGAAAGTTCACAGGGTGAGGGCCCAAGAGTTGGGTGCTTCAAGTTGCGAAGTCGTGAAATCACGAAGAATGAATAAAACCATTGGATACGGAGAATGGGAGGACCATTGGATCAGGAACCCCATCGCCTATCATGCATTTGGGGGTTGGGGGGTTGAAAGGAGTCATTTTCGACTTCACGAGTAGCGAAGTGCTGAGAGCCAGGCACGAAAGGACATGTGGCAGAACCACAAGGTGGTCCCAGGTGATTGATAGGTGAATACATGTCACCGGGAGGAAAGGAGTCAACACTCTGTTGACTTCTCACATCTCAGGGATTCGCAAGATAATAGCATGAGAGCTCGACGCTACAACTCGCGAGTTGCAAGTTGCGACAAGCACCTTTAGAATTGGGGCCTTAGTCATAACGTTGTAGTCACTTGGGGAGATAGGAACTCGTGCCTAGTGTTGTTTGCACAGGGGAGTTCCCGAAGGACCTATGGATCGATAAACTGGAGATCCCAGCAGGGGATCGAAATATCTGCTTCAGCTCAGGGAAGTGAATGAATGATCCTTAAGATCGGGAGGTCATGTAGAGACTCTATCAAGGCAGAGGTGGCGACTGCGTCAGTTTGGTATCAAAGCTATACTTTGTCTGTATATCGTAGATACACTTGGAAGAGAGAGGAGATAAAAGGAGCACTCTGATACACTACATCAGTTTGGTATCAAAGCACGGATTATGTTTGTATATACCCATAGCTTTTTGTTTTGTCGACAACTTTCCTTTTTTCGTGCTTTGTTAGTTACACGTGGGTTGTTGTGAGTCAGCCAGCGTGTACACGCGTGCAGCAATGGGTTAGGGCACG
>JZKD02S1668576.1:79545-94326 GCA_000966675.3 Picea glauca
TTGGAAGAGAGAGGAGATAAAAGGAGCACTCTGATACACTACATCAGTTTGGTATCAAAGCACGGATTATGTTTGTATATCGCAGATAGAAGGAGAAAGAGAAAGACAGAGTGTTGGAGACTCTATGAATGATTGCTTGGAGATGAGCAGCACGTTTTCCAGGAGAGCAGACAAGGACAACAAGATGGCTATTGAAGGCCAAAGATACGCTGGAAAGAAAATCCCAAAGTTGATGGTCAAAAGATAGTGTAAGCTGCTGAGATGGTGGTTGAGGCCTGCTGAAAACCTCAACAGACCAGAGAAAAGGGTTCAAGTATGTGAGATAGAGACTGGGAGAAATCTCAACGATGTTGAATATGAAATGGGATCGGATGAAGATCTCAAGCATTGTCAGGAGGGTAGAGAGGAAATTCCCAATTTCTAGGTGGGCAAAGAGTTGAGATCAGCTGAGGATCTCACAGACTGTCATGAGGATAGTCAGGGAATTTCACATTTCCAAGAGGGCAATGGATCGAGATCACTGTGGGATCTCATAGTCTGCCAGGAGGGTAGCGAAAAAAACCCAATTTGATAGGTGGGCATGGGAACAGATATGAGGCTATCTGAGAGTCTCATGGACTCAGAGGTGAGTTTGAATCAACCGGAGGATATGACAAAGAAGATGAGCTCAGAGTTAGATTTGGATCAGCAGATGCAGCTGACGGAAGAAGAAGATCAGGTGAATCTTTTGATGATTGGGGGAATTCAGATATTTCTACCATTTGGCCAAGAGGAGGCAGAAATCTGTGTTGCAGATGCAGCAATAGCAGAAACAGGATAGCTAGCTGAGACTGTCAGAGAAGAATTGGACCAGATATCTGAGGCTACCCAAGAAGGAAAAGGGAATGAGCATTCTGAGGAATGGCTCAATACTTTCAGCCAGGAAGCTGAAAAGAAGGAAGTTGCAGCACTGAATCTGACAGCAGAAGAAGCTGAAGAGTAGGAAGGCAGATTGATCACTCCATGGGAGATGGAGCTGGAGATGCTAGAGGATTGGTTGAACAATCCAAAGCCAGTAGGAGAACTGGCAGAAGTTGAGCTGTCAAAGAAGGTGACTGAACAGCAGGTCAGTTAAGGGGAAACTGCAGAGCTAAAGTATACAGCAGAGTGGACACTTAGTGCCATAGAGGAAGAAGATGAGGATGGCATGGGATATCATTATGATCTACCCATTTGCAGAAAAGAAATGCAGCTGAGGAGACTGCAAAAGCGAAGCTAGCCACTGGAGCAGCTGGAAGAATTGATCAAGGAGATCAGAGAGTTGATGATCAGGTCAGCAGAGACTTCCAGCGAGGAGAAGCTGAGCAGAGAAGCAGAAGAGGAAGCAGCAGCATCAACAGTAGCAGGGAGATGGAGAAGATGAACAGCTTTAGAAATTTGTTTGGGATCCCGGAGGATTTCAATAGCTGATATGGGAAGATCATGAGTAGGAGCTCATGAATTATGCAATTGAGGAGTATGATGCAAGAGCATCTCTCCACATCAACCAGCCAGCCAGCCACGTCAGCACATGCATTCAAAGATAAAGAGAGGCGCAGCCCTCGTCTTCCATTTTGAATTTGAATGTAATTTAATGTTTAGGCTATTGAGCCATGAGGTCGTGCCTTTGCATATGCATTAGAGTAGGTAGGCCTTTAATGTTTGTAAGGCTGAGATCTAGATCTGATTTGCAAACTAGATAGCCCATTCAATGCTATTGAATAGGGTAGGTAGATTGGAGGGAAGAGCTCAAAGAGCCCCTCTTGTAAAAGATCAATTTCAATCTCATTTTGTAATAGTTTTAGGAAAGAGAGAGTAGAAGAGAAAGAGTCGAGACTCTGTTAAAGTCTGAGCTCAGGGACACCTTTGTAAAGAGGCATTTACATTAATATAAACCAGAGCATATTTTCCTTCATGTTTTATGTGTTATGTGGATGCTTCATTGTATTCTTTTATGCTATAGATGTATGTTAGACATTTGCAGGGAGTTGTTTGATTTTCAGGCTTGAGAGGTCTTTGAGGCTTCATACCAAGAGGGTGTGACAGAACGTTGCGGGTTCTGATAGCCAGTGCACTGAAGCACTTATGAACTCTGTGGATTCAAACAAAGACGTGTCAGGTGGGCACAGAAGCTGAAGTCATTAACTCAGAGGAAGACCTTTGAGGTTGTTGAACACCTCAGGAGGCAAGGCTGTGGAGAAACACAGTTGCAGACAGAATCTCTGAGGAGTTATGTAAAGCTCTGTCAAGTGGGCATTGAGCAAGTGCAAGGGAGTGCACAGAGGAACTATGTTGTCAGTTCAGAAGAAGACAGAATCTCTAAAGAGTTTTGTAAACCTCTGCCAGGTGGGCATTGAGCTAGTGCAAGGAGCGCATAGAAGAATAACTCTGTTGTGAGTTCATTAGAAGCAAGAATCATCTGATAATTCTTGATACTCTGCCAGGAGGGCATTGAGTAAGTGCTAGAGTGAACAGAAGGAACTCTTTGAGTTCAGAGATTGAAGAAGAGTCCATAGAAAAATCTTCGCGGGGTTGTTGAGCACCCTGAAAGACTCAGCAATAGGTTGCTTGAGCAGACAGAGTGCCAGGAGGGAATCATATTTCTCCATCTGAGGGAGAAGGAAGAAGGAATTATTTCCCTTAGGGGCCTGAGTATTTGAGAAGCTCAAAAGAGATAGCACCTTTGTGTGAAAGGACTCTGCAAAGGTGCAGAAGTCATAGAATCCCTTGAGGATTCGAAGGATAAGCTCAGGAGGAGTAGTTATTTCAGTGCACAAAGCCATAGATGCAAGGAGTACAGAAGCGAAAGGACTCTTTGGGAGAGTTCAGAGTCTCCAAAGTTTAGGAGGAGTAGCGTTCATACGCGCAGGCGAGGATTCAAAGTTGTGAAGATTGCAGAGAAAAGAAACAAAGGTCAAGGCCTTTGAGAATTTGAAATCCTCCAAGTCCGGAAGAAAAGAGCCAAGGCTCAGCAGGAGAAATAACTATCGTCGGATCAACCAAGAAGATCTGGACCATTGAGATGTTTTCACGTCCAAGAGGCAGTGCAGGAAGAGAGCACAGGAGAGATGATATGAACTGACAGATCTTGAGCGAAGAACCCAACAACCGTTGGATCTATCGAAGAGTGTTGCATGAGGTCTAAACCTCACGTGAAGAGAAGCAGAAGTGAAAGTTTTGAAGGAGTCATATTGGGATTTTAGCATTCGAGAGTTTGAGATTCTGGAGGACGAGAGTCCGGGCACTCGACATCAGAAATCGTGAAAAGGCGAAAGAATCTAAGCCATCCATTTGAGGGAGAACGCGTGTCGCAAAATCATCCATTTCATAGATTCGGGCACTGGGACTCACAGAGGTGAGCATATTGACTTCGTGAGTAGCGAAGTCCCAAAGAAATCTGAGCCGTTCATTTGGGAACGGACACGTGTCACAAGATCACCCATATCGGGAATTCAGACATTGGGAGTCAGAGAAGGAAGTCTCTTGACTTCGCGAGTGGAGAAGTCGCAAGAATATCGGGACCATCCATTTGAGGAGGATAGGTGGCAGAGATCTAGGGATCTCGCGAACTTGGAGGTCCGCAAGGTGAGAGCCCAGGATTTGGGTGCTCCAAGTCACGAGTGGAGAAGTTGCAAGAGAATCCCAGCCGTCCATCTAAGGAGGATAGGTGGCAGCAATCGTGGAGTCAGCGAAGTGCCGAAGAGATCCAGTATTCGGGTCTCGCAAACTCGAAAGTTTGTAGGGTGAGGGCCCAAGAGTTGGGTGCTCCAAGTTGCGAAGTCACAAAATCACGAGGAGTGAAGACAACCATTGGATCCGGAGAACGGGAAGACCATTGGATCAGGAACCCCATCACCTATCACACGTTCGGGGGTTCGGGGGTTGAAAGGAGTCATTTTCGACTTCACGAGTAGTGAAGTGCTGAGAGTCGGGCACGAGAGGACACATGGAAGAACCACAAGGTGGGACTGGGTGATTGACAGGTGAATACGTGTCGCCAGGAAGAAAGGAGTCAACACTCTATTGACTTCTCACATCTCAGGGATTCACGAGATAAGAGCATGAGAGCTCGACGCTACAACTCGCGAGTTGCGAGTTGCAACAAGAACCTTTGGAATTGGGGCCTTGGTCATAACACTGTGGTCGCTTGGGGAGATAGGAAATCACGCCTAGTGTTGTTCGCACAGGGGAGTTCCTGAAGGACCTATGGATCGATAAACTGGAGATCCCAGCAGGGGATCGAAAGAGTCTCTTCGGCTCAGGGAAGTGAATGAACGATCCTTAAGACCAGGGGGTCGCGCAGAGACTCTATCGAGGTAGAGGTGGCGACTGCGTTAATGGATTCATAGATTGGTTCAGAGAGTGGTTTAGATACAAAGGAACATTATAATAATGGGTGATAATTACACATGAAATGGATCGAAGAATGCTAATGGATTCCAAATTGACAGATATTTTTTGGACACATGCAGTGCATACAATAGTTCACATTCAAAAAAAAGTAATTCTTAGAAACAACAATGAAAAAATCCCTAAGAACTATGGAAAGGAAGCATAGACAACAACCTCTACATCAAGGTAATTCAAGGTAGTATTATATTAATTGAAATTTATATTGGTGATATCTTTTTTGGAAGTACTAATGATAGGTTAAGCCAAAAATTTGCAAAGGATATGCATAATGAATTTTAAATTTCATTACTTGGAGAACTATCCTTCTTTCTGGGTCTTCAGATATGTCAAAGCAACCAAGGAATTTTTATTTCTCAAACTAAGTATATCAGAGAAATGATAAATAGGTTTGGAATGGAAGATTGCAAACTAGTCACCACTTCTATGTAAACCATTTGAAAGTTAAGAAAATATGATAATTCAAAGTCTACAGCCCAGAGGCAATACAAGTTAATGATTCGTAGCTTACTATATGTGATATCATCCAGACCAGATGTAATGCAGGCAGTTGGATAGGTAGCACGATTTCAAGCGGCACCAAAGGAATCACATGTATTAGAACTAAAGAGAATTTCAGATATCTCAAAGGAACATAAGAGTTTGGATTATGGTATCCAAAAGGAAAGGATCTATCACTTATTGCTTACACAGATGCAGATTCGGCAGGTTGCATTGATGACCGACGAAGCACCAGTGGAGGAGAATTCTACTTGGGTAAGTGTTTAGTATCATGGATAAGAAAGAAACAATCATCAGTATCTTTATCTACAACAAAGGAAGAGCATATTGCAGCAACAACATGTTGTATAGAGTTTCTATGGATGAAACAAAATCTGACAGATATATAGGTTGAGTATGATGAGCCCATTCCAATCTATTGTGATAATACAAGCGCCATAAGTATCTCAAAGAACCCAGTGATGCACTCCAAACTAAAACACATTCCAATCAAGTATCACTTTGTATGAGAACAGGTTGCATAGAAGAACATCAGAGTTGAATATGTGGGTACAAAATAACAAGTGGTAGAGATTCAGAGTATCTTCGCCAGAGACTCGGAGACTTGGAGTAATTTCTACTCCAAAATGAATTCTTTTGAATACTTACCTTATATGTCTTAGATTTACATGAGGAAGCACCATAAAGAGGACAATTCAGGTTGGGAGATCAGTTTCAGGAAGAGTTTAGTCAGGGGGAGTATCCCCAAGGACAGTTCAGTTAGGGGGACTAACCCCAGATGGAAAGATACCTTTGCCATTGATAACAAAGGGGGAGATATTTATTAGATGTAGGATAGAAATGCTTGGAGAGAGAGAAAAGAGGCATGTAGATAGGGGAATCAGCCCAAGGAGAGTTCAGTCAAGGGGAGAAACCCCAAAGGGAGATACACTTTTCCATTGATGTCAAAGGGGGAGAGATAGAAACATTGAGGAGGAGTATAAGCATTAATTTTATCATGACTAAGTGTTTCCATCAATGCCAAAGGGGGAGATTCTTAAACAGTTGGCTTAGTTTGATGGAAATTTTGTATCGATTGTTGGTTGTCATTTATTTCAACCATTGGAGAGTGATATTGTAGATTGATGTCAACCCTTGGAGAAAGTCCAGTAGCACAATTTTGGGTAATGGACCCAAGTTTGTTTGATGTATAATGGTATGAGTTTTAATATATTTGAAGGTAATACTATTCTATATGGGTGTTACATTTCATGTCATTTTTGGTGGTATGTGGAACATCACATAAATCCTCACGGTTAGAGAGTTATGGCCATGTGAAGTTGGAGAACCCAGGCTTGGTTAATGGACCCAATTTTGTTTGATGTATAATGGTATGAGTTTTGATATATTTGTAGGTAATACTATTCTATATGGATAGTACATGTCATGCCATTTCTGGTGGTATGTGGAACATCACATAACTCCTCACTGTTTAATATTTATGGCCTTACGAATTTTGAGAACGCTCATGAATCATATAGAAACCCCAAAAGGTCAAAGTAGTCAAAGTGGTTTAAGAGATTTTAGAAGGTAAATAATAAATTAAAGTGATGAGTGTACTATAATTCAAAGTGAATACAAAACAAATTATTTAAATAATAAATTTAATGGAGAAATTAGAAGTGGGTTAACCCTAAAATAAGGAAAGTAGGCAAAGTGATCTAGGAGATGCTTCTAAGGAAGCTACTTGGAGACTATAAATAACAGGCAAGGCTCTCTCATTTTTTATCACACTTGAGAATATTGAATATATATAGGTGACTGAGTTAACCAAAGGATATCTAAGTTGAATTTCAGAGGGAAGGTGAAGAAAAGAAGGTCGGAATTCAAGGGAGAATAAATTCTTTTGATGATGTTTTCTAAGGTATGTTATTTACAGGTCATCTCACCATTTTCGCAATAACTTTTTTTCTAGAATGATTTAGACCGTGAAATTGATAGGCCATTGAGGAAACATATTGATCCAGATTTTCTGATCAAAACGAAATGAATACATATTATTAATAGATTCTTAACACAAAATAATAGAGATACAGTAAAATTGGTTTTCTATTCAATAATGAAATAGGCTGAAACTATAAAATGTAGTGGAAACAAGCTTGTTGGAATGGTGGCGGCTTATCTCTGAGAAGAAATGTGATGGTTGCACTCATTCACAAGAAGATGATTATAATAAGGCTCTGAAGGCCTTTTACAATAAACAGGAATTCCAAAAACCCTATGCATCCAAAAACCTAACCCTAGGAGATGAAGCTCCAAAAGTCATGTGGGCCCCGTTTGGGTAAGTTAGTACATTAACTTCCCGGGGTCGTAACATTTGCATACGATCTCCATTTTAGGCATATGATAGCCCGTTGGAAAGGTATCATCGAGGAGATTTATTTTGGGGTCTCAATCATGCCATCAACTATCATTCAAAATATCAATCCCGAAAAACCTTCATTTAGGCCCTAAAAATGGCCCCGGAAGTGAAAACTACTAAAAATAGTAAATTGCCAAAATTGCCAGAAAATTATTTTGAGCAAGTTAGAAAAGGTGGGTGGCCACCGATATCCATATGGATCAATCCTCCATCCTTAGGAATAAATGGTCTCCATTGCATTGAGTTCCCCCATCAGATGAAGAAATTTCTACTAAATTTGGCCCTAGGTGAGCCACTTGCCTTGGTGCAGGAGCTGCCCTGTTTTGATGACGCGATAAAGCTAGATCCTTTGCTGTCGAGTTCCATTAATCTTTGTGTCCACAATTTTATAGTTTGATGCCTGTTGGATGCAGTCGGGTTTTATATATGTTGGTGTCAGTTGTTCGGCTACGTCTCAGGTGTCCAATAATGGTGGGAAATAAGGGCGAAGGAGATCCACGTTGAACACTGGGTGCAGGACAAGGAAAGGAGTATTGTTGAGCTCAAAATAATTATCCCACATGGCCTTGGTGATGGTGTACGACCCATAACGGCGTGGGCGAAGCTTTTGATGGGGTCTTGTAAGGCATTTTTTCTGCAAGTGCAACCAAACTTTGTCTCCCACCTGAAACTTATGTGGCACCCGATGTTGATCATGGCATTGTTTGTACTTGTCATTGGAATTATGTAGAATATCCTAAACCTGTTGGCGGATGTGCTGGATCCACTCAATGAACCAGGTGTCTTTGTCAGCTTTAGTTGGAACAAGAGATGAGCCGATCGAGATGACCACAAGTGGAAGTGCAACATCTATGGGACCCAATGGTTGGAATCCCAACCCCACCTGAAAGGGGTTGTGGTTGGTTGAGATATGCAGGGCTCGATTGTAGCTATGTTGGACATAGGGAAGGCTCTCATCCCATGTGTAAGGGTTCTTTGAATTATACATGTGAAGGATGTGCACGACCATTCGATTTACAACCTCAGTTTGGCCATCTATCTGGGGGTGGAAGGCTATGGATTTGGTTAGCCTGGTGTCCAACAGTGACTAGAGGCTCAACTAGAATGTGCTGAGAAATCGATTGTCCCTGTATGAGACAATGGTTTGTGGGAGTCCAAAATGTACCCAAACCCATTCAAAGAAGAGCTTGGCAGTGGCCTCTGCTATGATGCTCTTCTTGTAGGAAACCAGAATCACCATCTTAGAAAAGTGGTCAAGAACCACAAAAACACGATCATTTCCCCACTTGGTGGATGGGAGGCTCGACATGTAGTCCATTGAGATGGATTCCCATGGCCTATCAAGAGTACGAAGAGGGGTGTACAAGCCCTGTTTCTTAATGGTTGGTTTGGAAATAACGCAGGCAGTGCAGGACCTGATATACTTGTTGACCTCATGTCGGAGTTTCGGCCAGTAGAAATGTTTTTGTAGCATCGCCACTATATTTTTGATGCCGAAGTGTCCTTCCACCTGATTATAGTGGGCTTCCCAGATCATCTTCGCTCTCTCTCTTTATGGAACACATATATGGCCCAGACGACACAGCAACCCATCCTGAAGATAGAAATTATCGACAACTATGTTTGCACCCAACATTTGGTAGGTGGTGGAAAAGTCCGGGTCTGTCTCATAGAGTTGGGGCCATCTAGAGGTCTCATGGTCGCAAGAGTCTATCACCATGGTGCGTTTCGTGAATGGTGGTCTACTGAGGCAGTCAATGACGTGATTGGTGCTTCCTATTTCATACTTGATGTTGAGGTGGAATTGCTGCAAGTATGTGGACCACTTTTGATGGCAGTCATTCTGCAATTTTCCTTGTGTCTGCATAAACTGTAGTGGCTTATGATTAGTGTGGATGACTGCCTCCTTCCCAAGAATGTAATGTCTCCACTGGTGGCAGGCTTGCAAAATGGAGCACATTTCTTTGTTGTAAGTAGGGTACTTACGGACAACATCAGATAGTGTCTCACTATGATAGGCCATGGGGTGGCCATGCTAAGTGAGAACGACACCCACAGCATAGTATGAAGCATCTGTCTCGATCTCAAAGAGATGTTGTAGGTCTGGTAGTGAAATTAATGGGGATGAGCACAAGCGCTACTTCAAATCATTGAACGTTTGTTGTTGGGACTGGCCCCACGCAAATTTTTCCTTACCACCACCCCTGGTGATTTGGCTGAGGGCACATGCAATATGGGAGAATCCTAACACAAACCTGCGGTAGAAATTGGCAAGGCCCAAGAAGCTCCGAATCTCAGTGAGTGTGGTTGGGGCTGGCTAGTCACGAATGACTTGGATCTTGGCTAGATCCACATGTACGCCATGTTGATCAATGATCTAGCCCAAGTAATAGACCCTGTCCATGCCGAAGGAGAATTTTTCCAAGTTGGCGTATAGCTTGTGCTACCATAGGGTGTGCAGAACCTACTGAATATGTTGCAAGTGTTCAGCCCAAGTCTTGTTGTAAATGATAATGTCATCCAGATACACCACTACAAAATTATTGGTGAATGGTTGTAGGATATCGTCCAACATCCTCATGAAAGTGGCCAGAGCATTTTTCAAACCAAAGGGCATGACCAACCATTCAAAAAGACCTTCCTTTGACTTGAAGGTGGTCTTCCATACATCTGTCTGTTCTATCAGGACCTGTTGGTAGCTAGACTTCAGATCAATCTTACTGAAGTATTTATCCCCCGTGAGTTGATCAAGGAGGTCTTCGATTCAGGTAATCAGGTACCAGTTTCTGACTATGATTTTATTCAGAGCCTGGTAATCAATGCAGAGTCACCAGGTTCCATCTTTCTTCTGTACCAGCATGATTGGGCTCCTGCAAGGTGATGAACTGGGACAGATGTGCCCCTTGTGGAGCAGTTCTTGGATTTGTCGCTTGATCTCCTCATTCTCTAACAAAGAGCGATGATAGACTGGCCCATTGGGCAGCGGTGCACTGGGGGTCAGATCGATGGGGTGATTGACTTGATAGTGTAGAGGTACCCCAGTAGGTGAGGAGAAAATATCTGAGTATTCTTCCACGACCTTATCTACTTGCTTCTGATGTGTGGAGAGGTCGTCCGTAGAGACCCTGGATGTGGCTGTGATATTTCACTTATTCTGAGAGTGAATCATGAAGAAGAAAAACTTCCCCATATGAGAGATGACCTTCCTGCATTGCTTAGCATAGATCAAGGAAATAGCACTAGGTGGGACTGCCTCAGGTATCCTATACAATTTCTTATTTAAAGTAATAATAACACTACGAGGCCTAGACTCATATACAACATGATGTTTCCATAAATAAGGTTGGCCCAAACAAACATCACAAACTTTGACAGGAGAAACATCACACAATACCTCGTCTTTGAAGGGCTTGATGATCTGAAAATAGAAGGCTGACTTGTTATGCTATGCAAGCACCCTCTACTTCATAAAATAAACATTACAGGACCTTGCTTCATGTGTTTAAATTATGCAATATAAACTTATGTGTTAAGTTCATGCTTCTTCCTTTAAATGTTTATGTATGAGGAAATGTTCTTGTAAATGGTTAAATATGTACTTCAAATAAATACACAGCAACAATACTTGCAGCAAATAAACCATCAAACTCACAACAAGAACAAGTTGATAAAGGAGTTCACCCCCCTCCGGGCTACATCTTCTTGAGCCTCCATAATGGACTTGGCTCTCTGGGATTAATTAGTCAAAAGTTCTTTTACAAGTTGTTTCTCAACTCCAATGGAAAAAAAGACTGTACCATTGAGATCATAACACATAAAACCCCCAAAAATGACTAATAGAACTCTGAAAACGGATCATGGCTTATCCGGGCATGACCTCTTCTACATGTGGCCATAAGCTTCCCTTAGCTTCTCTTTGGGAAAAACACCAGTAAACGTCCTCAATAGCCTCTGAAGCCTGTCCTAATGTGTTCAGAGCATAGCAATTAGCCAAAAATGATTATTCAATCACAGAAAACAAACATAGGCTCACCAAACCATGTCCTCAAGCAATGAGGGCTTCAAGCTCCCTGGAGCTTGCTGAAACTTCAATGGTGAAAAAATTGCAGAAGAAGTCTTCAAATGGCCTTGAAAACAACACCAATGGATCTATCACATCCAAAAAACCCTAGCTGGGCTTTTATGGCACCTCAATCGGCCAAAAGATGAAGAAGTTAGGCCTCCTCCATTTTCCTCCTTCAAGCTTTCTGAAACTGGTTCGCCAAAACGCACCTCTGTGTGCATGAACCAAGAACACGCTTCAAAATGCACGTTAAAACCTGGCACCAGGTGCAACCACGCCAATGGTGCAAACTGTAGAACAATTAGGGTGCCTCCAGCCCCTAACCGCCTAGCACCTGGGCACATGATCCTCCATACGACCTCGCGCAATAGCATATAAAGGGCTAAGGGTTAAAACCCAAGTCACATGAGAAGGCGCCATGGGACCAGGCGCGCAGACTTTTGAACACTTTTAAACCACTGCACATATAACAAGGTCATATGATTGAAGCCCATACGACCGGAGCTTTGGATATGGTTAAAATTCCCGCGCGATACAATATGGTCACATATGTAAAACAATATGACCGTGGGTCGGGGCTTAGCCCCGACCCCACCCCCCACCATATGCAACAACATTCAAATTAAAATACATTTGAAACCATACAATAAACAAGTCATATGGTATGGCGCGTTGGCAGGGCGAACATTGCCAAAACGTTCGGCTATGGTGGAGGTCTGGAGTTCGATTCCGGTGGACTTAACATAATTTTGAACAAACCCAAAAACCAATAAATGAGTGACACATGGTGTCCACGGATTGGGCCACGTGTCCTCATACCATTCGCCGAAAAACAGACACGTGTCACTTCCGGATTCGATAGCTTCCATCCAATGAATGCTTGCCACGTGTCAACTATCGATTAGCCCATGTCAACTTGCCACTTGTCAATCGTCGTACGGCTCTGTCACCTGCCACGTCATCGTATGGTTGCCACATCAAATGCTGACGTCATCCCGGGCTACATGTCATCCTTCCAGTGGTGACACATGTCACCTCCAAATTGGTCCAATCGTACGCCCAAAAATCCAAATCTGCCTGACACGTGTCATCACCTAGAGCCACCATGTGTCCTGTACGGACCTACCACGTGTCTTGTACGGACCTACCACGTGTACTGTACGGACTGTACGGATAGGTACAGTTAGCATCAAAAAAAATTTCCTGTTTGACTTGGCAAACAGATCGCGATATCTTCTCCATATGGACTTCGCTTGAGAAAGTAAATATACCGCCAGAATCAGGAAGACGAGACGGACGCAATGGCACTATATTCATCGCATTTCGAGCACTTTGTTAAATTGAGCAAAATTTGATCCCCTGGTCCAAATTTTGATCACACCTTCCCACTGAAAGGCTTTTGGACCCACAAAAGCTTATGATCATCAATCTACTTTCAAGTTATATCAAAATCTTTTCGACAATCACCTGAATACTTTGACATGCCGTGCACTGCAACTAGCTATGTCCTTCAACCATTGCTCTCTGACTATTGCTAACCCACTGCTCTCTGTGTGCTTGGAAGACTGCCAACCTTCCCACTGAGAATCAAGTCCCTCTTTTGAACTCTTTGGCGTCAACAAAATCAGCTCTCCAATGGCTGCAAAAACTTTCCTGCGACATCTTGTCACAAGCCAACAAAACCATCAATCTTGAAAACAAATTTACAAGACTGAAAAATGATGCCAACAAAAACTTTTGTTCTCCAAACAACTATCGCATCTTGTACTTCATCAAAGTACATGGCGTTTTCTTACATCATGGTGTTTTCAAAATCAACTTTCAAGTCAGTAAACACCATCGACTAAACACAAGTCGAACAACATGATCGACACAACATAGTCGTCAGAAAATCATCAACACCAGTCGAAACTTCATTTAGACATCTTATCGACCTTCCCATAAATGCACACATAACGCTGAAAAGTGCATTTACAATCAGAAAAATGCAAGCTTTACTTGCTTAAAAAATCCAACCATTTCTTACCAAGTCAACTCAACGGTGACTTTTTCTGTTGAACATCGTCCTCTTGTGAATCATCTGAACTCACATCGATGATGGAATCTCTACTTCCATTCTTGCCAATCTCCTTATCCAACTGCTTACTGTGCTATGGATGAGTTGTTGGATGCAACGTCCAACATTGATCAATAAGATGACCCCGCTTCTGACAACGAGTGAAAATCTTTTGCATCCTCCTTTCACACTGTCTTTTCTTAGAAAGTTTCCTGAAATTGGCCAATCTTTTCCAACACTTGGAAACATGATGGTTATACAAACCACAATATGTGCATGGATTTTTTCTTCCAAATTTATCATGCTTAACATAATCAAAAGAAACTGAATGATAAGTATAATTATACCTGGAGCATTCACCTTTATCGCCTCTTTGAGGAGGTGAATCTGAACAGTTACAAGCTCTCCTTTGAAAACCATCAACAATGTCCTTGTCCTCATCACTGTCACAACTCTCACATTTGCATTCATCCTGAACACAAGACTTGCATGTTGAAGGGATTGAACTTTCAACAAAAGTTCTTGAACTCGAAACAAAGTTTATGCTTGGAACTTTTTCCCTTGTCTCCTTGACTTTGGAATTTACTCCATCAATTCGTTCATATCCAAGACCACAATACTTGGGTCTCTCCTCAACAACAATAGGCTCAACAATGCCTTGTGCATGCTTGCCTAACCCTTTACCTTCATAGCCCATTTTTAACAACAACTTGGACCCTATTCCTCTTGTGTGACTCTCAAAACCACCAAAACATTCATCTTTAGAGGAATTAGAAGATAAACTAACACTGCATACCTTATGTTCATGCATGTACTTGGTAAGGGTTTCCTTTGCCTCATAGATTTGAATCTCCATCTCATGCAACCTTGCAAGAAACTGTTCTTTCTCCTGCTTCATGGCCATCAACTGCTCTTCAAGAGAAATGTTCTTATTCCTGTCTTCACACATCTCTTTCATCAAATCTCTCATGATTATAATTTATTCTTTAGATAATGAAAATGTATGAGAACTAACAATACTTGAAGCTTCCTCCATCCTAGGAAGATATCCAACTTCAACGCAAAACTTGCACAAAAACCAATAGCTAAATCTCAAGCTATCAATGACAACCACATGAGAAAAACATCTATGCTCTGATACCACCTGATCTGAAAATAGAAGGATGACTTGTTATTCTATGAAAGCACCCTCTACTTCATAAAATAAACTTTACAGAACCTTGCTTCATGTGTTTAAATTATGCAATATAAACTTATGTGTTAAGTTCATGCTTCTTCCTTTAAATGTTTATGTATGAGGAAATGTTCTTGTAAATGGTTAAATATGTACTT
>JZKD02S1668576.1:102955-140137 GCA_000966675.3 Picea glauca
TCCCTACTATCCCCAGGGAAACGGACTGGCAGAATCCTCTAATAAAAGTCTAATCAAGCTTATCAAGAAACTATTGGAGGATAATAAAAGGGCCTAGGACTCAAAGCTCAAATTTTCACTTTGGGTCGATCGAGTGACCACGAAGAAATCCCTGGGTCTCTCACCCTTCCAGCTTGTTTATGGGATTGAGGCAGTTTTCCCCACTCAGCTTTCCTTGCCTGTGGAAAATCTTCTCCATGACTATGAAGGGGAACCTAATCTTATGCTCAGAAGAATTCATCAGATGGTGGAGGTGCAGCAGACCAGAGAACAGGTCCTGGACAAAGCTTACAATCGTCAGCAGAAGATCAAGCAGGCTTTCGACAGGAAAAACAAGAAGAAAGAGTTTGGACATGGTGATCTGGTGCTCAAGTGGGATGCACCCAGACAGGAGAAGGGCAAACACAGTAAATTCGATGCCCTCTGGTTTGGGCCTTTCAGGATTCTTGAAGTGTTTTCCAACAACACTTACAGGTTGCAGGATCTGGAAGGCAATGAAGCTTTTAGTGGCCCAATCAATGGGCACTTCTTAAAAAAATGTTTTCTGTGAGCCGCAGCTGGCTCGTTCCATTTTTGACTTGTAAATATTGTTTTTGTTTTGTTTTGTTTTCCGGACTAATAGATGACTCCATAGCCCAACAACAAAGGCACCAAGTTTGCAAAAGAGTTCTTAGAGCATCACAGGGACGACTCTATCCCCCATGGAGCCAAATGTTAGCGATATTTCTTGTTGAGGGGGTTAGATATCAACAGAGTGGATTGAAACCCACTTGTCCAAAGTTTCGGGCAATACTGCGCCCATGGTAAGCAGCAAGCAAGTTCGGGCGGTCCATATTTGCGCGCACAAATCGACGCCGCACAGCAATTTTCGGCCCCCCCCCCCCTTTCGATCTTTAAGCGGGGGGGGGGGGTCCGGGATTGGGGGGGCATCCCTCCGGCCGGCCCGAAGAGCGCGCCCGGGTTCAACGCGAATAAGAACCTTTTGGGCCCCCCCCCCGCCTTTCTACCTTTAAGCGGAGGGGGGGGTCTGAGATCCCATGTGCAGCTTCCCGATGGCCAGGATCGTAGCGCCCAGATCAACGGCGCTCGGGTAGTCCCCCTCCTCTCAGCTTCCCTGTGTTTAACCAGTGTGGGCCCTCCTCCTGTCGTTTTTTTTATTCCCTCTTCCGCCTTTCCCCTGCTGTCGTGTGTCATCCACTCACCTCTCCTCGGCGGTCCTCGTGGCTCTCTTTTCTCCCACCATCCACTCATTTCATGCCGCGTGTCCCGCTCCCTTTCTACATCCGTTCCTCACCCGAAGGCGAGTTCGTCCTCCCGTATTCCCTTCGTCTACCTGACTGTCTTCCGCCACGAATCATCCCTTGTCACCCCTCTTTTTCATCACTCTCACTTCTCGCCATCACTCCTACCATACACCATGTCCTCCCCTCTGCGCTGGCCCTCATGTCCGTCTCTCAAGCTATTCGGTTGTTCCAGGTGGCGGCGCGAGAAGTATTCCCTATCCCAAGATGTTGAGTTGGCTGGGCCGTTATCAATCCCAAGAAGCAGTTATTAAAGCAGTTGGTGGTGGTTAGACATCGTCTCCGTCATAATGGGGACGTCCCGCAATGAATTAAAAGCATGTCGATTCGCCAAATAAACTGTCAGAAGACTGATCGCGTCTGCCATAAGTTGCACGACCATTCAAAGATCGCAGCTCCGTGTTGTCAGAAGCCATGCAGACGCAAAGCCTTCAATGCAGTTTCTTGGTTCCGTCGCTGATTGTTATTTTGAGTATATGTAGGCATTTTTTCCATTTTTGTATCTATCAATGGTAGAGCTAAGCTCCCGACTGTAAGGTTTCAGCCATACTCTGGTTTCCTGGTTATGCCTCTGTGTTTGAGACTTCTTGGTTTATAACAAACAGTTTCCTTTCTTATCCATCTTTGTTTCATCTTTTGCTGGGGGGGTTCACAGTTGAAGGATTCACGTGGACTTAACAATCTTGTTGCGATAAAGGATTTGTTGTGGCATCTTTGTATTCTCTGGTATATGTATTTGAATGTAAAAGGATTTTTCGTTTGAATGCACTTCTTCTCTAAGTCTGTGATGAACCTGATGTTCATTGTGGACCACTGTGTTTTCTTGCACAAGTCTTCCACCTACTCACCCTTTACTACAACTCATTGTTTGGAGTTTATCAAGACCTCACTCTTTCATGCATGCTTGGTCTGGTTTCTGAGCTGACATGCTGTCGTTCTGAGCTTTCCTCCGTTTGATCACCCTTAAAACAAATCGTGACATTAAATCTGATGGGCTTCGGGCTCTGCTCCTGCTAGCAATCCAGGAGTGACTTCCGAACGCCAACAAATACTATTCACTTGTCCTACTCACACGACATATTGATAAATGTAGGTCTAGATCAATTAGATGATCTATTCTTCTCAACATAATATAAGAGTTAATAATGTTGAAGGAGAAGTTATTGGAAGGTGATATTCATTAAAGATGTGCAATTATGTCTAGGGTTTAGTATCTTCCTGCACACACATTGCCAATCCTATATTATTAAGCTCATAATTGTCAAAATGTATGTATATTATGTATTAATAAAAACTCTTTTTACCTATCAAATAAAATCATTCAATATGCTAGGTACATTCAACCAATTTCTTATTTTTTTACTTCAAGATAAATATTTAGATGTTAATGTGGCATTGATAACAAGGAAAACAAAATATGAAATAGACATTAATTTTAAAACAATTTCAGTTAAACAAAATAAAAAGCATATCATGGGAGATTTTGGGAGATTTTATTTCATTAGAAAAAATATTTACATTTGAAATATTTAAATTTATTATAGAGCATCGCTAGTAGTTCAATTTTAGGAGTTTATGTCACATTTAATGTTAAAATTTTTACGTAAATAAATAGACATTTTGACATATAACCTATAACAAATAATTATATTAAAAGAAATATTTTGAAATAATGAGCATTGTATTAACAATTGGTCATAATTAAGTTTCATGTTCATCCCACTTTAGCAATGAATTTGTTCAACTAACAACACATATCACAACACATTTGAACATATATTCTATAATCATATTAATCATAGAACTAAGAACAAATTGTCATAATTATGCCAAATAGGATATTTCCATTTTATGATTTTCATCATGGGAAATAAAAGGCATGCCATTACAATGTCACTCAAACTAGTAATTAATTTCTAACAACCACTAGGTATACACGGCTAATGAAATTATCCAAAAATGATACCATCTCAATCAAATTTAAAAATTCTCCATAACTTATTATGACTTATTATGGACATATTTTTTATTTGTTTATTTTGAATGATTTTGTTCTCAATATAAACTAAAAAACTAAAAAAAAATGGTTATATTTGTATTATTGACACTACTAATGGTACTAGAACATTGAATATCTTGAATGGGTATAGAAACTAAGAAACTAACCAAAAATGGTTATATTTGTATTCTCGACACTACTAATGGTATTAGAACTTTGAATATCTTGAATGGGTATATCAAATCAAAATAGTAATTGTTTTCTAACATCTACTAGGTTTTGTTAAAAAGGAAATATACATAATCATTCACATAAAATTTCTCAAAATGATAGCATGCCAAATCAAATTTAAAAGTTGAAAAACATTATTAAGAAGAATGTTGTAATTATTTCTTAATTCATTTTTGTGATTTGATGTTAAAAATATTATAAGAAGTTATCAAAAAAAATCTAACTCTTTATTCTTAATCTATTGTTAATGTTAAAACCATTGAATATTTTAAATAAGCATTCATAATCATTGGGGAGATTTAATGCGTAAATATTAACAAAACAATATTTACTTTAATCATGTTAGTAATATTGAATAGATGATTCCCTCAATGGGGTGTCAATGCAGACCAGGTGTCATCCAGAGCGGACAGGAGGTGACCAACATGGTGCTAGCCACGTGAGCGGCACGTGCCATACCCTCCCACCACCTCCATGCATTTAAACCAGACTTGTGCCAACCAAGGCACCATTACTCTCAGTGCGCCTCACCTAAGCTATCCGTCCTGTTGATGGCTCAGAGCCATGAACCAGACTTTACTCAGCTCATGCGCACTTTCCTCTATCAGAGTTTTTAGCACCATGGATTCCACCAGGTGCATTCGCAATTGTTTTCATCCTTGGATAAGTCCTCCTGCGAATTTCACTCCTCCCAGCTGCTCCTACGCTACCTTTGCTTCCTCAAAAGATGGAGATGATGACGCTACAAGGGTCATGCCACTCAACAGATGGGAGATGAGAACGCTACAAGGGTTGGACGATAGGGGCAACCATGCATGCGACTATGGAGAGTGAAGGGACACTGGTCAAGGAGGAAGCAACACTAGCCATGGACCCAACGACCAACGTCGTCTTCATGGACGTATGGCCATGCTACAAGCCCACCACATGAATTGCACATGTGTCTTCATGCATGGTTAAAAAAGTGTCTGAATTTTATTTTTCCTCATAGGGTCTATGGTCATATTTTGTATGTTTCTTTTATGTCAGGGTTAGATGATAGGTCGATTCAGTATCCCATAGGGGACTGAAATTTTGTGTTTAGTATTTTTAATCTCTATGACTGATACCTTAAGGTAACGAGATTTATTTTGACTGGTTGGATGAACTAGTTTCCCTCTAGGGTAGTTCAGTGTTTACAGTCAGGAACAAATGGTGATACTGTAATTTCTGCTTTTTGAAGGCTTTTTATACAAATCTAACTTACAAAAAAAAACTATTGAGCAGATGATGAGCATGGCTCTAGCCAAAACATTTCAATATTATCTAAACTGTAATATCCATGATGAAATTTATATTACTATATATCTAGAATCTCTCTACATGCTAACCAATGCATAAAATTTGTACCTAAGATTAACACATTGTAAATTTATTTCCAGTGAAAATTCTCTAAATTATACTATCTTTTTCTTGAATTCACTATTCAAAAATATTAGATATAAAATATATGTGTGTTTCAGTTTAAAATATTTATGATTATATCCATATCAAACTACATATATCTCAAATGCATATATTTATTTTTTTGTATAGAATTAAATATCTATTGCAATTTGTAGTGAAATTCAAATAATCTAAATCTTTTGAAAATTTTGACATGAATAATGTGTTTCAAGAATGGTTGTGCTATCCTTCCCCTATATATTCAATGACATGAAAAATAAGATTGAGAAAGGGTCAAGTGACCCTTCCTTGAGGTCACCCCTCGATACAAATGGTATATTTCAAGAAGGTTTGATCGACCCTTTTAGCGGATCCCGCTCGATTGTTAATACTACACTTTAGGAAGAATCAACCAAAACTTCCCTTATATCCCCTTGAGTGAATACTAAGCTTGGAGAAGGATCAATTGATGATTCACAAGGCTCCCCCTCTACATGCTTACTAATTTTGAGGAAGGGTCGACCAAAATTTTGTTTTTCTACCTCACTGACATGGATATTATACTTTGTTGTAGGAGCATCACCAGCAAAGCGTGAGGGAGGATGACTCAATGCCTAGCACACATTTGAAGTGAATTTTAAATTTTTAAGTGGCATATCACGTAAATATTTTGAAAGTGTTGTAATTAAAGAACATATTTAATGTTTTGGAGCTAGATGATCGCATGAGATCATTGGAGGATGTATTTTCTTTTAATGAAGTTGCATGCAATACAAATTCAATGTGTTTGATCTTATATGTCTATCACAAATATTTATTGTAATAAATCCTAAGTAGTTGAATTCCTTTAATTGAATAGGATATCTCTAGAGTAGTTGGAGGGAAAGGATCGAAGAGCCCCTCTTGTATAAATCTTTGTATTGTTGCCTAGAAGAGGCTGCTGAAGTTGTTGGCATTCTAGTTGTTGATTTTTTTTCCATTCTAGTGAGAGTTGAGAGCTACTGAGAAGCATTGTATGAACCCATGTATATAACATTTGAATGAATATAACAGAGGAGCATTGTTCGAAATGTCTGGTGTTGTTGTGTCTATCTGAATGAATGAATGGTAGAATTTTTGTTTATTTGCAATTCTCTGTTATTTCTCATTCTTCTGTTTAGGAATGCATTTACATGGTTGAATGTATGAATCTGTGAAGATTTAGATAATTTTCAATTGTTTCTCTTCTATGAGCAAGTGCAAGTGTGCATAGTGTCTGCAAGGAGCATGTTGACAGAGTTTGTTTTGACTCATAAGATCAGAAGAGATAACGTGAACTTTATATGTGCAAAGAGTGCATAGTGTCTGCAAGGTGTGCGTGACAGAGTTTGCTTTGACTCGAAAAATTCATCACAGATAGTTTGAGAGTGTGTGTAGGAGGAACCTTGCTCAATTTTGTATTGTTCAGAAGGAACCGATTGAGCCTTTGAGACCTATTGCAAGGCGTGCATTGGCTGAAATTCCACTAAGTGTCTAAGAGAGCACTCTAGGGAGGCTAAAGCTCGAGAAGGAACAAGCTCAGGAGGGAGAGTGTCTAGAAACATTCAAAGGTAGGATTCCTTTAAGGTTTCCCAAAATTAACGAGTTGGATTCGACCAGGAGGGATCGGGATAATTCCAGAACGTCAGATCTGGGAAAAGTTGCAGGAGGTCAGCTATGAAGCATTTCATAAATTCGTGGTTCAGAGTATTTCAAAGTGTTGAGAAGAAAGATCGCAATGTCGCTAATTAATCCTGATTGTTGTCTACGAGGAGGATATGTGGTAGACAATTAGAAAAATTTGGGAGATAGAGGTCCGGAAAAGTTGTGTGTGTGGAGTAGGTGGAATCCTTGCAAAGTCGTGAAACCCAAAATATAGTTGGACCATCATATCCAGGTGGACATGCAACAGAGATTCATGCATTCTGAGGAAAGAGTTTCGGAAAGAACCAAGGACGAAGGTCATGATATTTCTGAAGCCCGAAGTTATGAAGAGTTGACCCATTGTCATAGCCCGTGATCACATAGAAGAAAGAGTCTAGCGTGGGAGCTAGTATTCATGAATTAGTGTTTCCAAAGCGCTAGAGAGTAGGGTTGTGGGTAACTTGAACCTGTAGGTAACATCAAAGGGAATTGTGTGTCATTTTTTAGGGCTTTTTGAAGTCCCAAAGAGCTAATTCATCTCGAGTAAATTGAAGATCCAAGACCGAGAGGTCGCAGAATCCCCAGGAGGGTAGGGGGGCTGCATCAAGTGGTATTAGAGCCATGGAGTTTAATTTATGTAGGTCAGAGGAGATACTATGATACCACCAAGTGGTATCAGAGCCACAGATTTTAATTTATGTAGGTCAGAGGAGATACTCTGATACCATAAAGTGGTACCAGAGACACAATTTTCTTGCAGATAGCAGGTAAAGGATAAAGGACACGAAGGAGGTATCCTAATATCATCGAGTGGTATCAGATACATCAACACAATGCCTCCTAGGAGACGTGTAGAGCCACCTGTAGAAAATCGAGCCATGGAACAATAAATAAGAGAACTATGAGCAAGATTGGATGCCATGGAAACAGTGCAAAGGAGAGAACCTGATGTTGGAGATGTCAGTGATGCAGAGAATGAAGAAGTGGAAGTTGAAGAATTTGTAGTGGAGGATGTTGTGGAATAACACTTTCTGAAAGAGGTTGTCAAGTTGGGAGCTAGAGAAAAGATAGACATCCCAATTTATGAAGGTAATTTGGATGTCAAATAATTGTTTGATTGGATACGAACAATGGACAAGTATTTCGACTATGAAGATGTCAATGAGGAGAAAAAGGTGAAATATGATGTCACCAGGTTGAAAGGACATGCAACACTATGGTGGGATGAACTGTAGGCTGACAGAAGAAGCAAAGGAAAACAAAAGATTAAGATTTGGGATAGAATGGTAGCCAAGTTAAAGGATAAATTCATACCCATGGACTATCAAATAAATATGTTCAGGAGATTGAAAAACCTAAGATAGAAAGCAATGAAAGTAAAAGAGTACACAGAGGAGTTCTATAGACTGAACATCGGGGCTGTACAGAGAGAGACATATTAGGAAAATGATGTCAGGTATATCAATGGCCTGAGATATGAAATCCAGGACAAAATCAACATGATGACACTAAGGACAGTGGAGGAGGCTTATCAGATTGTGTTGAAAGAAGAAGAGAAGTTGGCCCGAAGGTAGAGTCAGCAAAGAAAAGGTAGAAGTTTAAACAGAGGCAAGGTAATTTACCATGACAAAGCACAGAAACCCAAAGGTGAGACTAAGAAACCACATAGTCACTCTGAAAGAGGAGGAAGTTCTCGAGGGAGATAGAGAGGTGGTAGAAACTATTTTCCTCGAGGAAGAGGAAGAGGAAGAGGAGGAGAAGTGAAATGTTATGCCTATGGAAAGACAGGACACATGTCTTGGGAATGCCCCGAGAGAAATAAAGAAGGATGTGAAGCTCACATTTTAGAAGCGCAGAAGCGGAATGTTGAAGCAGAAGGCACAAAATATGGGAGATATTTGATGATGAAGAAGGTTCTCTTAAAGCCAAAGATAGAGGTTGAAAATCCAATGCAGAGGAATAGTTTGTTCAGGACTGCTTGAAATACTAAATACAGAGTATGCAAGGTGATAATTGATAGTGGGAGCACTGATAATTTAGTATCCATAGAAATGGTGGTGAAATTGGAGCTGGAGACAACTGCACATACGAGTTTGTATAAGGTCTCATGGCTGCAGAAAGGTCATTAGGCAACGATAACTAAACAATGCCTTATTGAATTTAAAATAGGAGTATATAGAGACGAATTATGTGTGATGTGATTCCCATGGATGTATGTCATGTATTGTTGGGAAGACCATGGCAGTATGACAGGAATGTCATTCATGATGGGAGAAAGAATACTTATACTTTGGAAAATAATTGTAGGGCACACATGTTGTTGTTGATTGAGGAGAAGAAAGTGAAGGAATAAGCCATCACGAGCATACTTCTCATGAGTTGGAAGGAAATCATGAGTGAAGTTAATAAGGAACAGGAGATGCAACTTGATCTAGTGAGGAAGACAAACTTATCGTTACAATTATGGAGGATCTTCCTGAAGAAGCTCACGATCTATTGGAAAATTTGGTTGACATAGTAGTGGATGACTTGCCAAGCTCATTTCCACCTATCAGAAGTAATAGCCATCACATTGAATTAATACCAGGAGCAATTATGTCGAATAAATAAGCATACAGATTGACACCTCAAGAGAATGAGGAGGTAAAGAGACAAGTCCAGGATTTTATAGACAAGGGATGGGTCAGAGAAAGCTTGAGTCCATGCGTAGTACCAACTGTGTTGAGTCTAAAGAATGATGGAGGAAGGAGAATGTGTACAGACTCAAGAGCCATAAACAAGATCACCATTAGGTACATATTTCCATTGCCAAGGATGGATGACTTGATGGATTGTTTGACTGGAGAGAACCATTTTTCAAATATAGATTTGAAAAGTGGATATCACCAGATAATGATGAGAGAAGGTTATGAATGGAAAACATCCTTCAAGACAAATGAGGGATTGTATGAATGGATTTTTATGTCGTTTGTCTTAACCAATGCCTCGAGTACTTTTATGATGTTGATGAATGAAGTGTTGAAATATTTTATTGGTAATTTTGTGATCATATATATGGATGATATACTAGTCTTTAGTAAACTGAAGAAGAGAATTTGAGACACTTAATATTAGTGATGAGGAGGTTGCAACATGAGAAACTGTCGATAAATTTAAAGAAATACTCTTTTATGAAGAAAAAACTCATTTACTTGGGTTTTGTGATCTCTTCAAATGAATTGAAGATGGATCCCGAGAAGGTGAGAGCAATTAGAGAATGGTCATCACCAAGGAGTGTATTTCAGGTGAGAAGCTTCCATGGATTAGCGAGTTTCTATCAAAAATTTATTAGAAATTTCAGTGAGATCGGTGCACAAATGATGGATACGGTGAATAAAATACACAAGTCTTTCAAATGGACAAAAGAGTCTAAGAAAATATTCAATATATTCAAGGAGAATATAACAAAACAACGGATTATGGTCTTGCCAGATTTCGGGAAGACATTTCAAGTGAGATGTGATGTGAGTGGAGTTTCGATTGGAGTGGTCTTGAGCCAAGATAATAGGCCTATCACACATTTCAGTGAGAAGTTGAATGATACTAAGAGAAATTACTCCACATATGATAAAGAATTTTATGCCATAATTCAAGCCTTGAAGAAATGGAGGCACTACCTTGTTCCAAAAGAGTTTGTTTTATATAGATATAATCAGGCTTTACAATTCATAACCAAATAGGAGAAGTTAAATCAAAGACATGCTAAGTGGATAGAGTTTATGCAAAATTTCACTTTTTTCATTAAACATATTTCTGGTAATGTTAACAAGGTTGTTGATGCATTGATCAAGAGATGTCTAATTCTACAGGAATTTCAAGTGAAAACCTTAGGGTTTGAACACCTTAAGGAAATGTATTGTGATGATCCAGATTTTAAAGAAGCATATGAAGTGTGTGTGAATCCTGTGCTCAAAGATAGAAGTTAGTGGATAGAGTATCTGATTCAGGATGGGTTGTCGTTCAAGGGTTGTCATTTGTGCATACCAAAGTGCTTGATGAGAGAGAATTTGTTGAAGGAAAATCATAGTGGAGGTCTAGCCAAACATTTCGGCCATGACAAAACGTTTGCACAGTTGAAAAGTTCATACTATTAGCCAGGTATGAGGGTAGAGGTGAAGAAGTTTGTGCATATATGTAATATTTTCCAGTATGCCAAGGGAAAGAGATAGAATATTGGGTTGTATCAACCATTTCCTATTCCAAAGAGGCCTTGGAATGCAATAAGCATGGATTTCATGTTGGGATTGCCAAGAACACAAATAGGAAGTGATTCGATATTTGTTGTAGTTTATAGATTTTCAAAGATGGCACACTTTATCCCATTTTAGAAGACCAGTGATGCAATGCACTTTGCTAATTGTTTTTTCAAGAAAGTTGTGAGACTTCAAGGATTACCCAGGAGTATTGTTTCAGAAAGAGATACCAAGTTTGTTGGTCATTTCTAGAGGACATTGTGGAAGAAACTGGGAACAAAACTATACTTTAGTTATACATATCACCCTCAAAAGGATGGACAGACTTGTTAATGTTTAAGCCATTATTATAGTTCTTTGCATTTCATTAGATAACAATAGAATAATACAAGATCACTGAGAAATACACAATCACAAGAGACGCAACATTTATCTTGGGAAACCCTCTAGGGGGAGAAAACCCAACAAAAATTCCTTATTATAGATAGCCAATACAATGCCAAGAGATCTCTTAAACTAATGCAGAAGATCCTCTCCCAGATATGCGCCACTCTCTCTCCTTCTCTAACTGCAACTTCAAAACTTGTCTCACAAATGAAAAAGTGAGTTGTATCTAAGTGAGGCACTAGCCTCCTTATTTATACAATACTGGCACGTGTGAAGTGTCTCTTCACTGGCAGGGCCAACTTCTCCAACTGGGTGGTTATAACCACCTTTATTATGTTTCGGGGCCTCTTTGATATATTCTGGGGACGACATCTTCTTTTTCCTTTTACAATTACAATATGACCAATCCGCAAAAGGGGATTTAGTCCTTTTAAATAAGCTGACATGATTAATCCACAATGGGGATTGATCCAATGAATAATATATCAAATAATAATAAGAATACACTTTGAAGTTACATTATTTCAACACTCCCACTTAACAAGAAGGGTATTCTTTAGCAGCATCATGCGAGAGAGAGAAGACAACATTATCAACAACATCAAGTGGGTGAGAGTACAACATCATCAATATCATCTTGGAACACTGACTGGCATATATATAAATCATCAAAAGTTTTCTTCATCGGCAACATTTTCATTCTCAAAGAAATGCCATCATCATTTGCATCAATATGTTTTAGTATAAAAACTGATACATCATCATCATCACAACACAAGGCTGGCTCATTATAATACAGGATTTTCTTTACGTCACAGCTATAAAGCTGGAAGCATAGTACTAGTCTCATCTCATTGTACTAGTCTCATCTCATCGTCTTTCTTTACGTCACAACACTTAAGCTGGAAGCAAGTTACTAGACTGGATTTACGTCACAACTATCAAGTTGGAAGCACAATAATAGTCTCATCTCATTGTCTTTCTTTACGTCACAACACTCAAGATGGAAACAAGATACTCGTCCTGCTTTACGTCACAACCATCAGGTCGAAAGCAGGATACTAGACTAGATTTACGTCACAACTATCCAGCTAGAAGATCAGTGCTAGTCTCATCATATCATCTTTCTTTACGTCACAACCATCAGGTTGGAAGCAGGGAACTAGAATTGATTTACGTCACAATGATATAGCCAAAAGCATAGTACTAGTCACACATCATCTTGCTTTACGTCACAACCATCAAGTCAGAAGCAAGGTACTCATCCTACTTTATGTCACAACCATCAAGTCGGAAGAAAGATACTAAATTGGCTTTACATCATAGCTATCCAGCTGGAAGCATAGTACTAGTCATATCACATCATCTTGCTTTACGTCACAACCATCAGGTCAAAAGAAAGAGATGTCTCATCACAACATCTACTCCCCCTTTCGAGGAGGGTCCTTTCAGACTATACCAAGCTTATATCAAAAGTACTCAAACTTTATACGAGATAGTGGCTTGGTCAGCATGTCAGCAACCTGTTCATCCGTGCTAATGTAATGGAGCTTTAAGGCTCCTCTTTGCACCATGTCACGGATGTAATGATAACGGATCTTTATGTGCTTCGACCTGTCGTGGAATACAGGATTCTCTATCATCTTTATGCAACTATGGTTGTCACATAGAATCAAGGTTACTCTCATCTCTAAGTCAAATAGGTCGTTCAACAACTTTCGAAGCCATATAGCTTTGTAGCTGGAAGAACATGCAGCAATGTATTCTGCTTCCACTGTGCTAAGAGAAATACTAGATTGCTTCCTACTCTGGCACGAGATCATAGTTGATCCCAAACTAAAACAACATCCTTAAGTTCTTTTCCTGTAAGAAACACTTCCTTCCCAATCTGTATTAGTATATCCACTCAATGCAAAATCATGATCTCCATCATAGCTGAGACCACAATCTATTGTACTTTTAAGGTACCTCATCACATGTTTTGCAGCCACTAGGTGAACATGTCTGGGTTCTACCATAAACTGACTCAAGGTGTTCATGGAAAAACAAATGTCTGGTCTGATGTTCATCAGGTAAATCAGTGATCCAATAATCTGTCTATACAGTGTGGCATCAATCAACTCTGATGAAGTATCGACCATCATCTTCAGCTTCGCTTCCATGGGTGTATTCATGGACTTGCATTCCAACATGTCAAATATCTTCAAGATTTCGACCGTATATTTCCCTTGGTTAAGGAAGATCCTCTCAAGTCTCTGCCATACCTCAAGACCTAAGAAATAATGCATTAGTCCAAGGTCTTTCATTTCAAATTCCGAGGCAAGTCTCTTTTTACATTCAGTGATCATCTTTTCTTCTCCAGTTAAGAATAAGTCATCCACATATAGCAGTAAGATTATTGGCTCATCATTCATGATCTTGAAGTAGAGGTTAGAGTCTGCTATACTCTTGGTAAAGCCTAAGTTCGTCAAGAAACTGTCTATACGGCCATACCAAGCTCTAGGAGCTTGCTTCAATCCGTATAAGTATTTCTTCAATCTACAGACATGAGACTTCCTATTTTCAACCTCAAATCCTTGAGGTTGCTCTATATACACTTCTTCTTCGATGACACCTTTTATCAAAGTTGTCTTCACGTCCATCTGGTGTAGCTTCCACTTCATCTTTGTGACGTACTATGAAGAATCCCTTGCAATGGATGGTTGAGATTCCCCTCAAAACTCCTCAATCCAATCAAATTTGATGGTCATATTTCCTTCTCGGATCTTCTCCCTCAAAGTATCTCACCACGACCCACTCTGAAAGTTCATTGCAATAGACAACCATGATCTCCCCTCAGATCTCCTCCCTCACAGACCAATCAATGGTCATATCTTCACCTCGAATCTCTTCCCTCGAAGCATGTTTCTGCGATCCCCTCTAACCAACCCCTTGCAATGGATGGTCAGGATATTCCCTCAAAGTTCCTTCGTCTTCAACACATTAACGGTCAGATCTATCTCTTGAACCTCCTTCATTGGAGTATGTCTTCGTAACTTACTCTGAGAGACACTTTGCGATGGATGGTCAATATCTATTCACCATATATCTAACAATAGATTTTTAAGGAATATTTCCACAAATCTCCCAGCCCCCTTCCTATACAACCCTTGGTCTCGAGCCATTCCTAGGGAGACACCCATCACCCCATGACACATTAATGAGACACGTGGCTCAACCCCTACTCGACACATGGACCTTAACGTAAAATTAATGTGACATACAAGCCACCAGGGGATTATTCATTTTATCCATTCAGGTGGTTACACTTGTCTTTCTATGCATTAGAGGGGTGACATCAACCATGTTAGCATGATGAAACCTTCCTCATGTCCTCGTCCTGAAGGATTTCCATAATCTACATTCGAGCTTTCTTTTAATTGGGTCCGATGGAAGATCGGGATTACTCCATCGAAGTCCTGTCTTCAGGATATTTTCATCTTGGTGATCTAAATGACCCCTAATACTCCACTAAGATGTTCTGTCACGATCTCTCCAAATTATTTCTTGATGGATTGACGAACTAGATCATGACTCGAAGTCTCCTCCATCAGAGTTCCATTATCAACCTAAACATGTTTCTCTCCAACTACTACGACCTCCAATCGATAGTGGAGATATTCCCATCCCTGGATCCAATGATCTATGGATAAGGGTGATTCCCCAAGGGAATGGGAGCTGATAGGGGTCCCCCCCTTGGTCCTTCCTTCAATCCCTGGCTAAAACATGTTCCCTCTGGACACTCTAGCAATCCTGGTCAGTAAGATACATTGTGATGACATCATCTCATCAGTTGGTCTTGTTCAAACAAGACCACTATGATCTATTATGGATGTTTATCGTGGGCCTTGTATTGATGGACGACTTAGATCATCCCTCAGACTTCCCTCTTCAGACTGCCTCCAACTTGGCATCCAAGGTCCTTCTAACCATGGGACTCTAGCCATATTAACCACAATGGATCTAACAGTTTAGGATCATCCATGGACACCCTATGATAGATAAACAACCCTTGTTGAATTCAGAGTGTATACTCCACGAGCTTCACACTTAGTGTCGATAGAGGGTCAATATCTATCCACTCTGCCAGATCAAAATTTGGGATCTTGTCCCAATAAAGGGCTCAGATCTATTTTTCATTTCAAATCTATGGCCTCGATCCTCCAAGGTGAACTTTTTATCCTCCACTGGATTAATAGTCCCATTCTAAACTTAGCCAATTTTGCGAGGATATGTCTCTCATTCGCATGTAGGGTTTATGGGTTCTTATATTTATTCACCTGGGTTCCAAGGCAATTCATTCCCCCATCCAGGGTCCCTTGGTTTCTTCGTACTCCAGGGTATTCGCGCACTGCCAAAATATCGATAACACATCACACAAGGGAATAAAATTACACCCATATATGCATATATGTGTGTGTGTGTGTGTGTATTAAAAAAAATGCATTCGTACATACCCTCTCCTAATCTACCAATCACAAATAAACCTTATAAATTCATGTATGTAGTTATTTCTATGGATACATAGACTATATATATCTAAGGCATAGGACACTCATACTAATATACAATCATTCTATGAACATAGAGGACATCCCCAGAAATACATAGTCAGACTTCAAATTTATCATACATATTCATCAAATCCACTCATGCACTCTAGTTAATACATAGAATCGATACAAGGCACTTATCTAAAATTTTAGAGATATGTTGTCCACTACTATAGGGAAAACCTCTCTCCACCCAACCATAGGAAAGGTTTTGCTAACCTCTTCTACAACCATCCACCCACAATATAGGTTAGGATGTCATGAGAGGATATATGCAATATTTTCAGGAAGTCTATGCAACTTCTCTTCACTATATGTCTCCAAGTACTCTTAACCTATGCACATCTTTTTGTGTTCTTTTCTTGTCCATCCTTGTGTCCTCTTTTTTCTTGTCTTTTCCACCCCAAGATCTCATGGGTTGTGCCAAAAGTTTCTTGATGGTACCTTGACCATCCTTTCTTAACTTTCCAAGGGGACTAGTTCAACTTCCATCTTCACTGATAGTCAGTTTTCAAGGCTGAGGATAGTTCAGGTCTGCACCATTTTTGTAATATCCCTAGGCCGAACCCAATTGTATATATAAATACAAATGTACTTAAGCTGGTGATATGTTTGATGTAATTTTGTATGCACATTTCATGGCATAGTGCGCACATGTACTACGCAATGAAATGACGAAGTGTGCACCTTCCAAGATACCACGCGCAACATATTAAATGTGCGCGATTGTGAGGCCAACGAGACTTTTTGTATATGCTATGTTTTATAGGTTGGTGAGCTAGTTAATATAAGCTAGGATGCTAATGTTTTGATTAGGCCAGAGAGACTAGATGTTAAAGGCCAGTGTGTCTATTTTTGTACAAATCTCATAATTAATATAAAATACATCGTTCCACACAGACTGACCACGATGAAAGAGATGGGGGACTAAACTCCACTAGTTAGGGAAAGGGAGGGGATAAGTTAAGGAAAGGGGCTAAGCTAGGGATATTAAGCCAAAAAGGAATATTATATTAATATTTCTTAAATCATAAAGTATAGATAATTATTTTATCCTAAGTTCTAAAGTGGGGAGCAAGTGGGCCAAAGTAGTTCCCAACTTGACAAGTGTCAAGTTGGGGAAATGCATACATATTGTTGGGACTTAGTTAATTTCCTATTATCTTTTCCATCATTCCTTCCATCATTTAGCCATCCAGTCAATCATCCATGAGTATTCACACCCATTGAGCTATCCTTTGTATATTCATGATTGTACCTGAACCTGTATCAATAGCCATTTGTGTTGGTGTATCTGGTTAGCTTGGAAGATGGACTGAAAAAGCAAGCTTTCATGCCCGTGAGAAATTCTCTAGGTGAAATAATTGCTAGGGATTGATTTCCTAAAGGTGTTGAACTACAACTACAGGGCTCTAAGACTTCCTATCTAGCATGTTGGTCAAGCCCTGGAAGGGAAGTGGGGCAGCCGAGGGACTGTTGAGAAGAGAAGGGGCAGACTTCCTAGGGTGGGACATACATGTGGGGAATGATGGATTGTACGTTGTTAGTTGAGTGAGCACCTGAGACGGAGTCTTTCCTATTGTCTATGAGCCTTTAGCCTGGTTAGGAATCCCTTTACCCAGGTGGAGTTTAGTCCCAGCTCGGGGGTGACTCACTGTTGAGAGTGATGAACAGTGTGGTATAAGGCTAGGAGGTTTGTGGAAGGTCTGCACGCAGTTGGTGACATTCTTACCAAGATAAGTGCCAATTTGGGTGATAAATTTACATGTTGCATTGTTATTTACGTGCTTATATTTATGGGTTTATCTTATGTGTGTTTATAAGTGTCTGAAAATTTATGGGTTTTTCCTGTATATGTTGCATGTATATGTTTACTGTCATTTTAGTATGAATTCGTGCATTTACATAACGTATTTTCTGTCTACGTTTATTTTATATATGCTTCCGCAAGATTTCTATGTGCATATGTATTTTAATTGCATGCAATTCAAAAAAATTATGTGGCGTAGCTCAGTTACATGTTGGGTATGTTACAGTATGTTCCGTAAAGAGAACGTAAGAGTTCTCTAGCATAGTGTGGCCCAACATGGATGGTCGTGGACGTTACAATATGGTATCAGAGCTACAATTTTCAACAATGAGCCTGGATGGGCCGAACAAGTTGAGTTGAAGCGAAATTTCACAGAGAATTTATTTCGAAGTGGCCAAATTTCGAGTTGTGGAGCGTCCAGCTACAATATGGTACAGAAATTGAGAAATTCAGCCATGTGGTGAGATATTCCTGATTTAATATCTGTTATAGCAAATTTGAACCTAGAATTGGTCGAATTTGAAGTTACAGTGAAGCCATGGCAGTTGGAGCGAGATTAATAGATAAAATTCTCAATTTGTGAATTGATTTTGGGGAAATTCCTTCCAAAAATGTCAACCCACAACAATTTGTTGTTGCAGAGGTTGAATTGGTGTTATCGGGGAGAAATTGAATGAATTATGTGGTGGTAGAATGTCTATGGTAAATTGGGGAAAAAGTTAGGAAAAAGCCCCAAATTTTGCAGTGGAATTCATGAGGATTTGATGCGCATAAAGGTGAATGTGCACAGGTGGGTGCACTAAAAATGCATGATGCACAGTGAAAAACTAGAGATACATGAAATTTGGCACTGTACGGCAAGATACTGGCGTGCTGGTGCGTGCGCTAAATTTTGGCGTCACGTGGAAAAATATTAGTGTGCAGGAGTGCACGCTAAATATTGACACCACGCAGAAAAATAGTGGTTTTCTAGTGTGCGCGCTAAATTTTGGTGCCACGTGGAAAAATGTTGGTGTGTGAGTGCGCACACTAAATTTGGCATTGTGCAGTGTGCATACGCATAAGAAGTTTGCGCAGTGTGGACATTCATAATAATGGCGAGCGTGGTGTGCACAAGATTAGCATAGTGCAGTGGAGTTTGGCAGTTGTGTGTGCAATGTGAGTATATGTTGTCGCATGACAATTTAATGAATGGTGCGTGCAAAGTATTGGTGCATGGTGGGGCATACTAAACTTTGGCATGGTGCAGTGCATCGAGTGAAATGCACATGGAATATCATCGCATGGTACAAAAAAAACTGCGAGCAATGGATATCAGTGTGTGGTCCCAAAACTATGCGCGGTGGATATCGACGCACGATCACAAAACTGTGTGCGGTGGGTATTGGCACGTGACATAAAAGTAGTGCGCGCAAGTTATTGGTGCGACAGAGAAGTGATACACAGTGGTTTTAAAGTGAGTGAAGCACGATTTACCTTGAGTTGTTTTTGTGCATGGTAAATATGGGTTTATAGGTTGAAATTTGTGCGGGCGAAGTAGTTTAGAAGGTGAATAACAACAAAAAACCAGTGATTTTCTGCAACGTTTTATATCATTTGAACGTCATCTTTTTGCAACACATTTTTAAGGGCCTTAAGAGCGTTTCTAGCAATTCAAAAACCACAAGATAGAGGTGTACCAAAGGTACACTTTGTCTCTAAATATAAAATGAAAGAGCTCAGATAGATCTTTCTAATGGTGTAAATTGTTCGTCAAACAGAGCTTTTATGAGAAAGTTACAACTTAAACAGTGAAGGGTAAATTTTAAGACCCATCTAACTTCAAAGAGCCATAACTTTCTTCTTCGGAATCGGATTGAGGTGCAGGAGAAGTCAATGGAAAGATATTTATCCATAGAAGACATTCCAAGAGATGAATTAAATTTATGGGCATGTTAAAAGCATTTAAAATGGAAAATAGGGAACCTGTAGCATTCCAGACCAAAAACACAAATTGTCTTAGAACTTCAGCAGGCTGTAACTAGCAGCCCAGAACCCAGAATAAAGTGAAACTTTGACAGAATGTCCATAATATGTTTATGAAAAAACCCAATTGAGATCATATGAAAATTTCAATGGAGTAGGTGTGGAAATGCATAATTACAACGCAGAATTGTGCCAAGTGGAAGTGTGAACGGAAAAGTTAATGGGAAAATTTCAAATGACCATAACTTTCTTCTCCAGACTAGGAATTGAGCATGTGAGAAGGAATTGGAAAGGTATTGAAAAATGGAATCTAAATATCTACCCATAAAATTGATTTGGGCATTCAATGTTTCAGGAAATCAGAAGAAAGGATTATGATATATTATTGAACCAAAATGGTTCATATTTTCATGAAATTGTTGAAACAGTTAGCCTGACAAAGTTTTGTTGGTTGAGCATTTTGTAGAGTTAACAACAAATAGATCAGATCAAGATCATCTTAGATTCCATAGGAATGGAAGAGGCACAGGGGAATTACATTCAACAAGATGAGAGCAGAGGGATGGATGTCCATTTGGGCATTGAAGGAACAAACTCCAATGGACATGGAGAAGGAAGAGATGAAAACATGAGTATGGTAGAGACCATTAAAAATTTACAGAAGGATGTCCAAAGCCATAAAGATGATAATGAAAGGATTATGAAATCCAAGGAGCAGTAGGATGACTTCAACATGAATTTATTGGAGATATTGAACATAATAGAAAAGAAATTGGATAAGGAGAGTGGCTCAAGCAAGTCAGGAAATCACAGGTCTCATGATGAGAAAAGAAAAGAAAGAAGTGTTAGCAAGAATCACCATCACTCCCAGAGGAATTCCAATAAGAGATCATACAACAACTCAAATCCATCCCCTGTCATAAAGCATAAGAGGTCTGGGGTGGATGAACTGTGAGGAGAAATGAACAAAATCAAACCTCCTACATTTGATGGTGAGCACAAAAAGGATGAACATGCAGAAACATGGTTGTTGGGAATGAGAAAGTATTTTCAATTACATAATTATTTTTCCCATGAAGAAGGTATAATTTCCATCTATCAACTCAAGGGAAAGGCATCCATGTGGTGGGATCAGCTTGTGCAGGTGCAACACATTAAAGAGAAAAGTGTCACTTGGAGGGAATTTAAGAAGTATTTTGAGAAGAAATACTTGACTAAAAGATACTATGACAAGAAAATGAAAGAGTTCTTCTAACTCAATATGGGGAGTATGACCATTGATGAATATGAAAGAAGGTTTTTAGAACTGTTGAAGTATGTCTCTTTCATCAAGGATGAGACAGTCAAAATTCAAAGGTATTTGAGTGGATTGTTATCATTCATCAGTGAAAAAATACATTATGATGATCCCAAGACATTGGAAGAGACCATAAGGTGAGATAAATGCCTATATGATCAACAAAAAGCAAGGCCAGCTTTCCAAAAATATTGGGAAGAAAAAAAGAAATTCAAGTTGGATCATAGGCGGAAGGGAGTTAAGCCACCATTCTTCAGAAATAATCCACAAGGACAACAAACTCCTAGAGAGCCCATAATGATTGAGATAGGGGGTCAAAGGCCAAGGTATCCACCAATCCAATGTTGGGGTTGTAAAGGGGATCATATGTACAGATATTGTCCTCACAGAGGTGAAAAGGGGAGAATTGTTCACAATGTACAACAAGCTAAAATAGTGGAGGACATGGGCAGAAATGTACCAAGGATCTATGCAGCCCTGGATAACAAGCAAGCAAAGTATCAATCACACATGATTGAAGTGGAAGGTATGATCAACAACCAAGCCATTGCTATTTTAATTGATTCAGGAGCTAGTCATAGTTATATAGATCCTAAGATGGTGGAAAGTTTACATTTGCCAAGAAGCAAGCATGGAAAATCTTGGTTGGTGCAGCTGGCTACCGGAGCCAAAAGAAAAGTCAATGAGATGGTTAAGTCATGTCTTATGGACATGAATGGACTGAACACCAAGGCATATTTGAACATCTTACCTTTAGGTTCCTATGACTATCTAATTGGGATGGATTGGTTGGACCAACATCATGCTCTCCTAGACTGTCATAACAAAGCATTTACTTGCTTGGACGAGGAAGGGAAACTAAGGAGAGTGCATGGAATTCCCATAGCAGTAACCATCAGAGAAATTTCAGCATTGCAGTTGAAGAAATGTTACAAGAAAGGGTGTCAAATATTTGCAGCACATATGGAAGAGACGCCTAAAGATAAGGTGCCAAATTTGGAAGATTATGCAGTCTTGGAAGAGTTTGAATATGTGTTCAGGGAGGTACCAAGACTATCCCCAAAGAGAGATATTGATTTCTCTATAAATTTAATGCCTGGAGCAGCTCCAGTGTCAAAGACTCCTTACAGAATGAGTACACCAGAGATGAAGGAGTTGCAAATGCAACTTGAAGAGCTTCTAAAGAAGGGGTATATACACCCAAGTGTGTCACCTTGGGGTGCCCTAGTCTTGTTCATGAAGAAGAAAGATGGAACCTTAAGATTGTGCATTGATTTTAGACAGTTGAATAAAGTGACTCTTAAGAACAAGTATCCTCTGCCAAGGATTGATGATCTTTTTGATCAATTGAAGGATGCAAAAATATTTTCAAAGATAGATATCAAGTCAGGATACCATCAGGTAAGGATTAAAGAGGAAGATATCAGCAAGACCGCCTTCAGGACAAGGTATGGCCATTATGAGTTCACAGTGGTGCCATTTGGGTTGTCAAAAGCACCAATTGTTTTCATGTGCTTAATGAATGGTATTTTCCGAGAATATTTAGAAAAGTTTGTCATTGTATTTTTGGATGACATTCTAGTATATTCCAAGTCAGAAGAAGAGCATGATAATCATTTGAGGATGGTTTTTCAAGTATTAAGGGAGCATCAGTTGTATGCAAAATTGAGCAAGTGCTCATTTTATCAAAAGAAAATTCATTATTTGGGACATATCATTTCAAAGGATGGGATAGAAGTGGATCCTGAGAAGGTAGAAGCCATTAGAGAGTGGTTAGTGCCAAAGAATGTGACAGAGGTCAGATCATTCATGGGCCTTGCAGGCTACTATAGAAGATTTATTGAAGGATTTTCAAAGATTGCACACCCAATCACTTCCTTGCAAAGAAAGGGTGTGAAGTTTCAGTGGTCATTGGAATGTGAAAAGAGTTTTGAACACTTGAAACAATTATTAACAAGTGCTCCAATACTAAGGATTGTAGACCCAACTGAAGACTTCATCGTATGCAAAGATGAATGTAAAGAAGGACTTGGCGGAGTCCTCATTCAAAATGGGTTTGTTATATGTTATGAATCAAGGAAGTTAAAGGAGCATGAAAGACACTATGCCACTCATGATTTGGAGTTGGAAGTTGTAGTGCATGCCTTGAGGAAACAGAGACACTACCTCATGGGGAAAAGGTTTGAGCTCAGGACATACCACAATGGTCTGAAATATTTAGTTTATCAACCAACTCTAAATGTTAGGCAAAGCAAATGGTTAGAATTTTTAAGTGAGTATGACTTTGATATAAATCATATCAAGGGAAAATAGAACAAAGTGGTTGATGCACTCAGCAGAAGAGTGCATAAAATGCATGCAACGACCATTAGCATGTACCAAAAATATTTGAAAGATAGAATTACAGAGGCTGCCAAATTAGATTTGCATTACAAGGAATTAGTGACAAAATTACAACAAGGTATTTTTCATTTTAGTTATGAGACTTTTGCGAATGGAGTTATGATAAGGTGGTTATTTCGAATTCATCACATCAATTTTTTATTCAACGTTTCGGACCAAACAAATGTGGTCCATCATCCTTAAAAAATCTTCCTGATGATGGACCACATTTGTTTCATCTGAAACGTCGAATAAAAAACTGTTGCGATGAATCCAAAAGAACCACCTTATCATAACATATTTTGCAGCAAAAAATTGAGAAATACAAGCTAAATAATGATGAAATTATCATGTACAGGGGTAGAGTTTATGTACCAAATTCTAATGAATTGAAAAATCTGATATTGAGAGAAATACATAATGTGCCTTATGTTGGGCACCTAGGATATCAGAAAAGTATTGCAGCTCTCAAGAGCCAATATTATTGGCCAGGCATGAAGAAAGAGGTTGTTGATTTTATTGCCAGATGCATGGAATGTCAAAAGTTAAAGGCTAAGCATAGGCACCCAGCTGGTTTGCTACAACCATTACCCATTCCTAAGTGGAAATGGGAAGTTGTAACAATGGATTTCATGACCAAACTACCTAGAACAAACAAACAACATGATTCTATCATGGTGGTGGTGGATAAGCTTACTAAAGCTGCCCATTTTATTCCAGTTAAGCTCAATCACAAGGCAATGAACATTGATGATGTTTATATGAAGGAAATTTCTAGATTACATGGCATACCCAAGACAATTTTGTCTGACAGAGATCCAAAATTTACCTCAAAATTTTGGAAAAGATTATTTAATGGATTTGGCACAAATTTGAATTTCAGTACATCTTATCATCCAAAATCAAATGGACAAATAGAAAAGGTGAATCAAGTGATTGAGGATATGTTGAGAATGTATGTGATGGATAAACCATCAAAATGGGAAGACTACCTACACTTGGTAGAGTTTTCTTATAACAATGGGTACCAAGCATCTCTAAAGATGAGCCCATTTGAAGCACTTTATGGAAAAAAGTGCAACACACCAGTAAGTTGGGATAACCCAGCAGATAGAGCAGTGGTTGGACCATATTTGCTCAGGGAAATGGAGGAGCAAATGATAAAAATAAAGAAAATTTTAAAGGTTTCCCAAGACAAGCAAAAAATCTATGTTGATAAGGGTAGAACTCACAGGGAATTTAATGTGGGAGACCATGCATTCTTGAAAGTGAAGGCCAACAAAAGTTTCATGAAGTTGGGAAATTGTTCAAAGTTGGCAGCTCACTATTGTGGGCCATTTGAAATCCTAGAGAGGATTGGTCCAATTGCTTATATGATTGCATTGTATGCATCTATGTCTGTTTATAATGTATTCCATGTGTCATTGCTAAAGAAATATATACATGATGCTAATCATGTTATTGATTGGAATGTGATTCAGGTGGAGCAAGAAGGCGTTTTTCAAGTGCATCCGGTACACATTCTGGACCGGAAAATCAAACAGCTCTGGAATCAAGCCATAGGGCTTGTAAAGGTTCAATGGACCTGGTACGGTCCTGAGGACACTACTTGGGAGCATGAGAATGCAATGCGGGCAGAATACCCACATCTTTTTGAAGATTTTTGAAAATTTTGTTGTATGTGTGTACATGATGCACTGAGGACAATGCATAAATAAGGGGAGGGGATTGTAATATCCCTAGGTTGAACCCAATTGTAAATATAAATACAAATGTACTTAAGATGGTGAGTTGTTTGATATAATTTTGTATGCACATTTTATGTCATAGTGCACACATGTACTTCTCAGTGAAATGATGAAGTGTGCACCTTCTAGGATACCGCACGCAACATATTAAGTGTGCACAATTATGAGGCCAGGAAGCCTTTGTGTATATTCTATGTTTTATAGGCTGGTGAGCCAGTTAATATAAGCTAGGATGCTTATGTTTTGATTAGGCCGGAGAGCCTAGATGTTAAAGGTCAGTGCGCCTGTTTTTGTACAAGTCTCATAATTAATATAAAATACATCGGTGCGCGTAGACCGACCACAATAAAAGAGATGGGGCACTAAACTCCACTAGTTAGGGAAAGGGAGAGGTTAAGTTAAGGAAAGATGATAAGCTAGGGAGCTTAAGCCAAAAAGGAATATTATATTAATATTTCTTAAATCATAAAGTATGAATAATTATTTTATCCTAAGTTCTAAAGTGGAGAACAAGTGGGACAAAGTATCTCTCAACATAAAAAGTGTCAATTTGGGGACATCCATACATATTGTTGGGACTTAGTTCATTTCCTATCATCTTTTCCATCATTCAGTCATCCAGTCAATCATCCATGAGTATTCACACCCATTGAACTATCCTTTGTATCTTCATGACTGTACCTGAACCTGTATCGATAGCCATTTGTGTTGGTGTATCTAGTTAGCTTGGGAACTGGACTAAAGAAGCGTGTTTTTAGGCCCGTGAGAAATTCTTTGGGTGAGAGAATTGATGGGGATTGATTTCCTGAAGGTGTTGAAATACAACTGTAGGGATTTGAGACTTCATGTCCATCCTATTGTTGAAGCCCTGGAAGGGAAGTGGGGTAGCTGAGGGACTTTTGAGCAGATAAGGGGCACACTTCCTGGGGTGGGACAGGCATGTGGGGAATGAGGGACTATAGGATGTTAGTTGAGTGAGCACCTGAGACGGAGTCTTTCCTGTTGTCTATGAGCCTTTAGCCTGGTTAGGAATCCCTTTACCCGGGTGGAGTTTAGTCCCAGCTCGGGGGTGACTCACTGTTGAGAGTGATGAATAGTGTGGTCTAAGGTTAGGAGGTTCGTGGAAGGTTTGCACGCAGTTGGTGACATTCTTACGAAGATAAGTGTCAATCTGGGTGATAAATTTACATGTTGCATTGTTATTTACGTGATTATATTTATGGGTTTATCTTATGTGTGTTTATAACTGTCTGTAAATTTATGGGTATTTCTTGTATATGTTGCATGTATATGTTTACTGTCATTTTAGTATGAATCTGTGCATTTACATAACGTATTTGTTTGTCTACCTTTTTTTTTTATATATGATTCTGCAAGAGTTCTGTGTGCATATGTATTTTAATTGCATGCATTTCGAAAAAATTATGTGGCGTAGCTTAGTTAGATGTTGGGTATGTTACAGTATGTTCCACAAAGAGAACGTAAGAGTTCTTTGGCATAGTGTGGCCCGGTATGAATGGTCGGGGATGTTACAATTTTTAATTAGATAGGGTACTTCCTAGTAGAGTCATTTGCATCAATAAATTCCTACATCTTGCACCATTCCTCTCATGACATAGTAACCTGTGAAGGACATCCCTTCAACAATATCTCAACATTTATTTGTTACATTAAAATCAAATATATACATTACAAAATATATCAATCTCCATTGTCTTTCCTTAATCACATAAAGATTTGTCTATAGTTTTTGTCATAATAATACTTATAATTGCAAACTAGGGGAAACATGGGTGTTACACATGCTCCCCCACATCTCTCGCCAAGGGGGGGTGGTGAGAAATGTTGGAGCCCCCCCCCGGCGTGGGTTCGGGAGTAGCCCCCCCAAAGATACTTTTTTGGAAAATTGCCATATAAAATATTGTAATTTCATCGTCAATCTGGATTGTTTATTATAAGGTCACAAATATGATGGTGGAAGTTATGTTATGTTTTTTTTCCCGAGAAGGAAACTATATTTTATGAGGGAATTGTATCGTGGCTTATCATGTGAGTGAATATTGTATTCTGAGAGAGGATACTATGAGAGAAAGAAAATAAATTTATAGTGGGTTTGTTGTATCCCTTCATTTGTTGGATAATAATAAAGGAAGGACCTGGAAATTTCTCTGGTGGATGTAGCCCACACTAGGTGAACCTCGTATATCTGTGTCTCTATTGTGTNACAATTTTTAATTAGATAGGGTACTTCCTAGTAGAGTCATTTGCATCAATAAATTCCTACATCTTGCACCATTCCTCTCATGACATAGTAACCTGTGAAGGACATCCCTTCAACATTATCTCAACATTTATTTGTTACATTAAAATCAAATATATACATTACAAAATATATCAAGCTCCATTGTCTTTCCTGATCACATACAGATTCATCTATAGTTTTTGTCATAATAATACTTATAATTGCAAACTAGGGGAAACATGGATGTTACACATGCTCCCCCACATCTCTCGCCAAGGGGGGGTGGTGAGAAATGTTGGAGCCCCCCCCCCCAACATGGGTTCGGGGGTAGCCCCCCCAAAGATAATTTTTTGGAAAATTGCCATATAAAATATTGTAATTTCATCGTCAATCTAGATTGTTCATTATAAGGCCACAAATATGATGGTGGAAGTTATGTTATGTTTTTTTTCCTAAGAAGGAAACCATCTTTTATGAGGGAATTGTATCATGGCTTATCATGTGAGTGAATATTGTATTCTGAGAGAGGATACTATGAGAGAAAGAAAATAAATTTACAATGGGTATGTTGTAGGTTGTATCCCTTCATTTGTTGGATAATAATAAAGGAAGGACCTGGGAATTTCTCTGGTGGATATATCCCACACTAGGTGAACCACGTATATTTGTGTCTCTATTGTGTTGTGTATATTCTATGGGTTTTTTTTTGTTTTTTGTTTTTTTGGTTTTTTTTTTTATTTTTTTATTTCTATATTTGTTTTATTTTATTACTCTGGGATCATGTTTTTCTAACAATGTTCAACCCTTCGATGGGCTCCCCCTTAAAGAAAACACTAGTTGGAGAAAAAATGTATTGTTCATTCCATGGGTTCACCTTTGATGAGAATACTAATATAGATGAAGGTTGTGTTGTACTATCCCTAAGTGGTAAATCAAATAATTGGTTTTCCCTTTCATGGGATTCCCTTGAATAGAATACTATGCTCAAGGAAGGGTTAGTCAACCCTTCCGTAGGATTCTCCTAAATTAGTTGAAAATGTTAGAGGAAGAGTTGGATAATTTTTATCTTAGATACACCTCTACAAGAATAATAATCTTGAGGAAATATCAACAAACAATTCCCTTGGCCCACCAAAGATGATAATACTATTCACAATAAAGGATTGTTCATTCATTCCATGGGATCTAACTCGACAAGAATATTATTCTTGAGGAAGGATCACCCTTCCATATCATGGGTTGATCCTATACACAAATACTATTCTCCTTGAAGGTTTAGTTGTCACTTCTCTAGGATCATCACTAACATGAGTGATATGCTTTAGAAAGGATTGGTTAACCCTTAACTATGGTAACCCTCAAAGAAAATGATATTCTTGAGGAAAGGTTGTCTGACCCTTCCCGAGAATCACCCTCAATGAGAATACTAATATCGAGGAAGGGTTCGTTGACCCTTCCCGTGTCTCATCATTAAAAATAATATTATTATCATGGAAGGGTTGACCACCCCTTCCTCGAGATCCACCTCCATGATATTACTATTATCAAGGAAGGGTTGTCCCGATCTACCCTCGATAAGAATACTAAGAGGGAGGAAGAGTCAGTCAATCCTTTCTTGGGACCCATTTGAATGGAAATATAATATATAGGATGGGTTGCGTTACACATTACCTAGATCCCCTTTGAAAAAAATAATATGATTAGGAAAGGGTTGATCAAAACTTTCCTTATCTCTACTTCAACACAAATATTGTGTTAGAATAAGGGTTGGTATACCCTTCCCATGGATCATGATTTATGAAAATATTATTCTCAAATAAGGGTGTGTTCAACCTTCCCTAGGCTTCCATTGATGTAATATTTAATATAGAGAAAGTTTCTTGCAATTCTTCTCTAGTCTCCCCTTGATGGCAAAACCAATCTAAAGCAAGAGTTAGTTGACCCTTCCCTAGTCTCTCGATTGAAAATAATGTTATTCTTGAAGAAGGGTTGACTGATGCTTCCTTAGGATCCCTATCGATGTGAATAATAAGGTATAGTAAAGGGAGATTAACCATTTCCTAGGCTCCCCTTGATCATGAGAATGCTATGTTGGAGGAAGGGTCAATCAATCCTTCACCAAGGTCTTTTCAAAGGTAAAACTAATCTAGAGGAAGGGTCAATTGACCATTCCCCAAGATGAACATGAATGAGAATTCTTATTTATAGGATGTTTCTATCAACCCTTTATTGGTCTCCCATTAACATGGAATATAATCTAGAGGAAGGGTTAATTGGCCATTTCCTAGCCTCCCCCTTAAAGATAATACTATGCTTGAGGAAGGGTTATTAAAACCTTCCCTGATTTCCCCAAGGATGTGAATACTATACTTGTGGAAGGGTCAAGTGACACTTCATTGGGATCCCCATCCATCAGAATACTATGCTAGTGGAAGGGATAATTGACCCTTCACTATGGTCCCCTTTGTAGGTAGACTAATCTAAAGGAAGGGAAAGTATTTTTAAGAAGTGATCACCAAACTACTATGGAAGACAATGAAAGTAGATTTGAGTGTTGCAAGTAGGTCAAGAAGGATGTGACAAGCAAGAATTCTATGAACATGAAGGGGAGAAAATTCATGTTCAAGCTAAGAAATTTTGTACAAAGGATCAGAAGTATACGAAAAATGCAAATTTTTAAGAAATATTTTCCGGGGGGATGTTATCATCAAAAGATGAAAAAGATTGTACAAAGGAAATATCAAAATTAGTAGAAACTTCAAGGACTTCATCAATATAAGAATAATAATAATCTTGATCAGAGGAAGAAGTATTTATGAAGTCCCAATAAGTTACATTCTCACAATCATTTTGTTACATAATTCTCTTAAAATTGGAAAATTATGATATATTTGGATTTTGTAGAAGTTTTTCTAGTAAGACATTTGTTATCCCACTAGCCTAGTTTTCTATAGACAAAACACCTACTAGTCTTGTGAGGTTTGAACCTTTGACAAAAGGTTACAAAAGCTTTTCTTGGGAAATAATTTCTTATATGTAGGAGGAATGGGTATTTTTTTCACTTTTTACATTTCTACCCATATCTACATCTCTTTTTTCTTAATTGACTTGGCCCACAACCAAAATTGAATGTTTATCTTATGGAATTGTAGAGAGCAGCGATGAACCAATTATATTTTTTTTCCGAAAACTTATGAAATTGTTTACCACGACATTTTTTCTTTCAAGAATTTCTCAATTTCTACATGTATTCTTGAGGACAGTTTTTCGGTATCAATCTCGCTACTTTCAAATCTATCAAATACCAAGTCTACAGTAGGGAAAGGAATGTTCTCAAATAATACCAGATGTAAATTGGATTATTTGGCTTCAATGTTTTATACAACAGCTCCTACATAAGGAATTTATAATTTTCCCATAAATCCAAATTGTGGAGTTTATGTGATAAAAAAAATTAGAATAATGTTGTGTCACCATAAAATTCTTCATTGACTAAACAAATTAAAATTTTGAAAGGAGTAGGACAATTTAAACTATAGTTTATTATTTCCTCTCCTAATTTAAACCACCAATTAGTTAAATTATCTATGAATCCCCATGGTATCCTAAGTATGATTTATTTTTCCATCATATTATCATGGGATAGGGCCCTTATGTTTTTTCCAACATTCCCATGCGTGCAGAGTTTTTTAAATTTATTCTATATGCTTGTAATATAAATTTGTAATTTGACAAGCCTCAAACAAATTGGTCATTGTGGTCTCTATAGGTGTCCTGGGATGATTTTACAAAGGTGGGTTGTGACTTCCTACCCAATATCCTGATATTTTAGGAGGAATAAAACTGACTTTATCATAATCTATATTAAATATTAGGCTTTTTTTTTCTATCTACTATTTTCTATAATTTCCACATAATCCTATATTTTTAGATTTTGTTTAATCCCATCGAGAAAAACTTCAACCTTACGTTCTACAGGGTTATTAAAGGGAAAACTTTCTATACGAATAGCCTTGTATTCTAATGCTTTTTTATTTTCCCTTTTTACTACTAGGTTTATCCATTAATGATTTATTTGGGCTGTGTTGTTCTAGATTATACACAAAAGTAGGAAATTATTTTGGCCTTTTGTAAACTTCATTCAAAATTTTACTTCTTCCAAGCAAGAAATATCTTCTTCTAGATGAAATATTTTATCCTTTTTCTCTTTTGAAAGTTTGCTCATGTCTTTATGTATCCTTTTTATTATTTTCTTTTGATTCCAAAATATCATGAGCAACATCATATTTATTTTTAGAAAACAAACAACGTTAAATATTTGAATAATTTAACAATTTGACTTCATTGGAAATAGTCTCATCTAGATTTCTAGTTATTGTGAGTTCATAATCACTAATTTGTTGGCCATAAGTTGTAGTCTATCTAACTGGGCTATTGGGAAACCTTTTTCTTTCCATAAAACTAGGAGAATCACACCTCTCATTGGGAGGTCACATGGATTTTATGATGCAAGTAGGGACCTTATCTTCATCACTATATCTATTTATCTTTTTGAATTCATCACAATATTAAAATTTAGCATGGTATCCTGAGTGATAGAGACATTTGTTTGGATTTTATTGACTAAATGAAGAACTATGTGGAGTCTAAGATTGAACTAAGACTTGTTTACAAGAGTATTTACAAATGGTAATCTGGAGGAAGATGTTTTGCTAAGTTTAATGACTTGATTACCAAAGGAATATGGTTCTAGACTTAGACACCTAAGAGTTATTGATGGAGAAAATTAGGTTTCATATTTTGGTATTGTTGTTTTCATCCTTCTATGTAAGTTATTTCTATGAAATCTAATACAAAATGTGTAGTGTTACCAGGACCTACCACCACACTTTCATTACAGGTATGTGAAAGAGGTATGGGATTTAAGGTAGGCATAATAGTGGTCACAAATCAAAGGCATATAGTAACATGAATCTAGTTGACTTGTGATTGTTCTAACGTGTCAAAACCTGCAACTTGGACAAAATCTTGCAACAAGTTATGGATGTACAGATCAATCAAACTAATGGAAAAGTGGGTAACGAAAAAATACTAAATAGGGCCATTATGAAGTGGACCTTCAAATCGACCTATCAACATGTCTTGAAACCTATTATGTTAAGAATCAACCATGCAATAAATACTAATGGCATTGATATTGAGTCTAACAAGAGGATTCAACCCAAATTGTATCATACCCAGATGAACATATTGATACTCACTATCCAATCCTCATTGAATTTGTTCAAGATTGATCAAGGAGACTTGACAAGCCTATTGGGAGAGTAAAATAGGAATATTATAGGAACCATAAGTAATTGTATATATGGGATAATTTTATTTTTATTATTTTGATAGTTCCTCCATGTATTTATGTAACCTTTTATTGTGTTCTTTTAATTCCAAAATATAATGATCGACACCACCTATATTTTGAGACAACAAACAACCTTAAAGATATGAATAATTCAACAATTTTACTTTATTGAAAACAACCTCATATAATATCTAGTTCTTGTAAATTCATAATAAGTAATATGTTGACCCTTAGCTATAGTTTGTCTAAATGGGTTATTGCTAAATTTTCTTCTTTTCATAAAACTAGGAAAAGTAGACCCCTCTCTAGGGAGCTGCAGGGGTTTTATGTTGTAGGTGGGGACCTAATATTCATCACTAGATCCGTTTTTTCTTCTTTTTTTTAACTTATCACAATATTTACATTCACCATGGTTTCCTGAGTGATAGAGAGCTATATTTGGATTTGATTAACTAGATGAAAAACTACATGGAGGCTAAGCTTGAATTAAGACTTATTTACAAGGGTATGTACAGATGGTAATCTAGAAGAAGATGTTCTATTGAGTTTAACGACTTGATTACCAGAGGGAGATGGTTCTATACTTAGAGGCCTAGGATTTATTAACGAATGCAATTGGGTTGCAATATTTTGGTATTGTTGCTAACATTCTTTTGGATAAGTTATTTCTATGAAATCTAATACAAAATGTGTAGTGTTACTAGGACCTACCACCACACTTTCATTGAGGGAATGTGAAAGAAATTTGGTATTTAAGGAATTCATAGTAGTGGTCACAAATCATAGGTGATGGTATCATGGAGCTACATGAGTTGTGACTAGTATAACATGTCAAAACCTGCAACTTTAACATAATATTGAAGTAAGTTATGGATGTGGGGATAAGTTTGAGTTATGGAAAAGTGGGCAGTGATAGAAGAAAAAATAGGGCGATTATGAAGTGGACATTCAAACCCACTTATCAAATCATCCTGAAACATAATATGTCGAGAATCAACCACAAAATAGATACCAATGTCATTGATATCAAGTCTAACAGGAGGATTTATCCCAGATTGTATCATAATCAGATGAACATATTAATAGATATTTTAACCCCCATTGAACTTATTTAAGATTTAACAAGGAGACTTGATAAGAATGTTAGGAGTGTGAAATAGGAATATTACAAGAAACATAAGTAATTTTTTGAGTAGTGTGAAAATTAAAGAAAATGAGATCATATATTTCTGAGGCGATAATTTTAGGAAGTGCCTAGTTAGAATTGGGCTTATATTCCTTGATAGTGAGTGTTTGATCATAAATATTGTGAAATTTTGTAGAAATGTTCCTACCAAAGAGATGAGAGGATCCTAACTTGGTTCCAATACCATTGTTCACTACCTTGCTGAAAATATTCAAGTTTTGATTCTCTATTTTAAAACTACTTCTAATTCAAATTGATTATCTTACAGCAAGGAAGAGCCAAAGCCAAAGGATATTTTATATGGTGCACCTAGAAATATTACAAATGAAAAATGAACCCAATTTCCCTCAATGGATTCATGGCCTCATGTGTCAACCAACGTTGCACTCTATAACTAAAAAAAACTTCTTCTATTTGGACAAACTATGCATCAATTGCTAACAAGATAATATGATATGGTTCAACGATACTTAATTTATTTCACAAAAATCAAATAAAACTCAACAAGATAGGGAAAGAAATTATTGATAGGAAAATAGGAATAAGGAACTCTCATTTTGAGAGTCATTGCTCCCAGCAAGTACCAACCTAGGGACTAGACTACCTCAGTCACTTAATATCAAAGATTCATAATGGTTGCAACATTGTACACTCGATCCCTGAGATGGACTTGGAAATCCATAAATACTCAAAGAACAAACAAGTGAGTGCTCATAAGGTCAAATCTCAAGTCATACTAAAAGACACAAAAATTATAAGTCAAAGAAACCATTCTATGTACTAAGATGAAGACTACCCATACTCTTTTTTTACTATTTCTCCCTCTCTCTTGATGCCTCAAATGATGAGAGGGGGATATTATTTATAAATTTTTCATTAAGTAATCATGCATACAAAATTGGTATTTTCCACTACAAACATCCATTGGTGTGCATGCTAGATGATTCAAATAAGACACAGTGGTTGATAAAATCGAGTGAGAAAGTGGGGACTACCACTTGTTATCTCATCTCATTATGGATATTCTTGACAAATATTCCATAAGGGGACCACTCAAATTATGACTCATATAATTACAAAACAATAGGGATGATCTTCTTGCACGGGACAACACATGACTTCCTCGTAATAAAACTTGGGCTTGATATGCTTCCACCATCAATATTCCATGGTATTTTCCATATTATACCATAATTCATAATCCAAATAATTGAGAAGGGTCTTGGTGTTTATATTCTAGATGGAAATCCCGAGAACCATAATAATTATCTAGGTCTAGTATGTCAATAATTTTGTCATCATTTATTATCATAGGTGGATACAAAGGATAATCTACTACAAATCCTTGATAGAAAAGAGATTTCTCATGATAGGGTGATCCAATAGATTCTGGAAAACTATTCATGGAATGTGAAATCATTGCATAGCGAGGGGCATCATCATAATATTTAGATGGTAGCAAAGCTTCGAGCTTTAAAGACATAAACTCAATTTGAAACTTCAACCATTAGTTATTCTCACCATCAATGGCAACATCCATAGTAAAACATAAAAATAAATATTACTGACTAGTGTCTTCTTGACTCAAAGAGGGACAAAACCTTTCAATAAATATAACAAAATAAGGTGACCAAATATTATGACTAGGAAAACTGTGTCATTCAAAAATAACCCATAAATGTCTCTTATATTTGATTAAATTACATGCTTCACAATAATTTGCAAATGACATTATAGGATGGAAAAATTCTAATACACTTTGACCTACATATGGCTTAAAATCTAAGATATTGACATTCATATGAGGACTCAAATTAAAATAACTATAATTATTTACAAAGTTAAAGGAATTCACCCATAACTCAAGGATATATGCTTCAGTGGGATTGTGCTTGATTTCTTCAAGAAAATGGGATTCACAATAATTTATTTCTTCTTTTGGTTCTGATAATATCGGTTTACCCTTTTCGTCACTTCTTATCATCTTAATAGAGTAGATTTGTTGAACTACCTCATTTCTAGGACTGGCTTCCCTAGTCAAGAAATTAGCAAGGCAATTTTGTATCCCAACTAGCTTATACTGAAATTCAAAATCAAATACATCAAAACATAATTTCTATCTCAAAATTTTGGAATTTTATTGTTCTAATTGTTTCACGTGCTTAAGCATTCTTGGCTTATGATTAAGATCTATTTTGACAATGAATTTTATCAATTTCAAAAACAATTTGAATTTGTCTATGGACAATTTCACTACCATAATTCTTTGTGACTAGAGGGATATTTTAGTTCTACTTTATGGAATGTGAATGAAGTATAAATACACACTCTTTATCTTTTTTTTCCAATTCTCTCCATTAAAAGACCTGCTGAATTAGTTCCAGTTGCATCTATTTTGAGAATAAACTAGCATGGAGATGTGACAAGGATTTGATTTTTTCTTTTATTATTTTGACTACATTAGTCATATCCTTATTACAAGGAGTTATAGTTTTCTTTAACCTTTGATAAAGAATACTAACATATTTTCACTATTCTTTATAGAAAATCCTTATATAATTAACATATCCCAAAAAAAACTCTACAACTAAATTTTGTTAAGAATCACATCAAGGAATTTCTACAATTTTTTAAGAACATGTGGTTGAATAGAAATATTATCTTCTTAATGTAGAATCCAAGGAATTATACCTATATTATGGCTATATCAATATTTTTGTCTAAAATTACTAAACCATGCTAAAATACTCTCTCATAAAAAAAATTCCAAGTGTGCTTTATATTCTCTTAAATATTTGGAGCAAGCTAGGATATCATCAATATAAATGATAAGGAAAGTAAGATCACTTAATATGTCCTCCATACTTTTCTATAATTTTGATAGAGCATTCCTAAAAAAAATTCCAAGTGTGTTTTATATTCTCTTAAATATTTGGAGCAAGTTAGGATATTATCAATATAAATGATAAGGAAAGTAAGATCACCTAATATGTCCTCCATACTTTTCTATAATTAATAAAGTTATCTATGTTAAGATTTCCATTAAAATAAAACCACGATTACATAGCTCAACAAAACTCTTCTAAAATACTTATCTATTCATTATTACTTTATTACTCATGGAGCAATGAGAAACTATATTGATAAGGTTACTCCATACTTTTCTATAATTTTGATAGAGCATTCCTCAATCCGAAAGGACTAACCTTCCATTGATAATGGCCATGTGGAACGATAAAACTTATTCTAAATCTATATTTTGGATTATACCAATCTTCCAAAATCTAGATTTCAGATCAAATTTGAAGAACACATTACAGTTTTTTTT
>JZKD02S1668587.1:10632-38348 GCA_000966675.3 Picea glauca
AGCAATTGAGCAATAATATTGATGAAGTAAATCAATGTTTACACTATAGCAATGATTACAATATCACTTCTCAATAAATGCTAAAGAAACTTGGCATTCAATGTAACAAAATCAATACTTCATAGATAATGCCTTAACCAACCATTCAATTTCTTTAAAAGTAAAACGAAGGCTACACAAAGGTGTTTATAACACAAGAAGATGACGACAACACTAGGGTTAGTAGAATTAGTCTAGGCTGAGGTTAGTAAATGTTAGAGTTTGTTCAAAGTATTGAAAGTTTGTTTTATGATCAAGTTACTCAATGCACAAGGCCTTAGATCAGTGCACTCCTAGGGTATATGGAGTCAAAGAGAGGATGCAAAGGCTGAAGGACTAAGTGATAATGGTAAACTAAGGACAAGAGAGTTAAACTTTGAGGTGTTGATATGGCAAGGACTCAAAGATGAAACCCTAGGGGAGAGAGGCTCACTTTGGTGTAGAAAACCTAGGCCTTAGTGCTCTCTCCTACTTCCTTAGCTCAATGGAAAAAACAACTAGCTTGAAAAATGATTGATCTAAGACAAGAGGGTTAGCAAGTGATGTGTTGCTATAGCAAGGCTTCACTAGGCAAACCCTAGGGAAAAATGATTCACCAGGTGTAGAATAGCTAGGCCTTGATGCGTTTTTCTCCTTCTTAAGTCAACAAGGAAAAAACGGCTAGGCTAGAAGGATGGATAGAGTGTTGCAATGGCAAGGCTCTATCTTCTTCTCCATGCAAATCAAATGGCTAAAAATCTTGATGGGGACATGAGACAAGGACATCAACTAGTGCTTGTCACCTAGGGTTTGATTCAACAAAATATAATAACATATGCAAGTAAATGAAACTAAAAGCATTCAATTAAGAAGTGTTTGTAGAAATTCACTTACATAAACTAAGAAAACATGTAGCAAAACCCTAGTTGTAACACCTTCCCCCAAGAGAAATGCCAAAAATGCCAATTAAAATCTTCCTTCAACAAGTGCGCCTCAATATTTCAGCCAATAACCCTAAGAAGGGCACAAATTTCAGACCTCACTAATGAGGGAGTCAAAGATCATAAAATGATAGTGAAAACCCTCAATATATAGTGTACCAATGACCTAAATTACATTTTAGGTCATTAAAAGGTCGACAAGGCCAAAATACCCAAATCATACCGTTTTATATTAAATGCTTAAATTAAAACCCTAATCAAGCAATAAAGAGATTTCATCCCCTTTCTAGGGTGACGTTAGCCCCTTCTAGGGAAATTGCAACCTCCTGGAGCAAAATGTTAGCCTTCCTTGGGCTTCTCCAAGCTGCCACACGTGCCAAAACTGCCAAAGTTGCCTCCCAAAACGTCCATAATGCTGGGTGACGTCATGGGCATCCTGGGAGACGTCCTGGGCCTTCCAAGGCCAACGTTCCTGTGGAGAGGTCTCAACCCTCCTAGGTACAGGTTTGCTCAGCTGCCTCTGGTGGATTCTTTTGCTCTTCCTTGGTATAATTGCTTTGCCCTGTCTCTTCCCCTTGTTGGGGTCTCAACATCCATCTGGTGGGCTCTTCAGCCTCATGGAGGTCCGAACTGATCATCTCCCCATGTGTACCTGTCCAACATGGCACCTGTCCGTCGGGCATGATCCTGCACATCAACAACTACGCTCTCCATGGGTTCATAAGTCACAGGGATCATAGAAATGTCAATCACATCTAATCATCAATATTTATTAAACATGTGCATAAAACCCCTTTACCCCAGTCTAGTGCTCAAAGATATTATACAAGTCTGCAATACAAGTTTGGGGGAAGTGACAAGACGTCCTATTGGGCTAGAGTCTATTGGAAAAGGGTTGTTCCTGGAAAGGATTAAATCCAAGTCATGCAAGTAGGTGAGGTGGATGGGATGCCTGGGCAAAAGGTGCAGTGATAGCAGTGGGTAGGTGCAACCAAGAGCCACTACCCTGGCGTGGTAACCAACTGCTAGTAGTGTCATATAGTTAGGCACCCATGGACCTAATAGGTTGGCTCATGATGAGATCCCCTATCCCTCAACTAGGCCTTGATTTGTTTTTTACGGGTCCTCCTGTTTCTTGCTGAGAATCTTTTTAATTCTTTCTCGGGGATCCCTTGGCGAAGCATCTCGAGGTTTTATTCTTAGGATTTTACTGTCAGCTGCTTTTACCCCCTAGGCCTTTAGTCCATTCTTCCCACAAGGTAAGGTACAACCCCTAAATGATTGGCAAAACCTATGCCCAGACCAGTGTAATCGGATGGGTGAGCGGGAAATAAGATGGAAAGTGGTATGTATGATGGGAACAAACGATGGCTTTTCGGAAATCCCCCTAGTGGCAATTCAAAACCTATGGACACAAGCTTGCTAGGGCATCCTGTCATTCCCCCCAGACATGGTCAAGTGGACAAGTATAAGATCCAAGCACCTGTTAGAAACAAAAGGAAACAGATGCACATATTCAAAGGTTTTGAGGATCAGAGTGACACATACCATGATACCCAAACTCATTACCTCATGGAGCAAGAACCATCTCTGATACAGGACCAAGCCGAAGGTGATGGATGCTACTGCTGACAAAGTGGGGGCGTTGAAAGGAGAAAATATTGGCCCTCCAGGGCCATGCTCAAGTTGATCTGGCTCTCGGTACTCCATGTCTAGGACTTGTGGGCCTCGAGACATAATCTCCTCATCATCCCTAAAAGTGGGGAATAACAGGTCCAAGACTGCTTGTGGCTGCAACCAAATGGAACCTTCTTCATCCTACTCAGGGAGACTGGTTTGAGTTTGGCACTTAGTACCAATCACCTTCTTTAAGCATGAGACATGAAAAACAAGATGGAGGTTAGAATGATTGGGCAAAGCTAACTGGTAAGCTACCTGCTCCACTCCCTTGAGAATTGTATAAGGACCATAAAATTTGGGAGAAAGCTTTTGACAATGGTCTGTTTTGAGTGAAGTCTGCTTATAGGGTTGCAGATGAAGAAACACATGGTCCCCTTCAACAAGTAATCTTTCGAAATGACCTTTATCTGCTTGTTGCTTGATGCGATTATGAGCCATGGCCAAATTGGTTTTGAGTGTGCAGAGAATGGCTTCACAAGCTGCAAGATTGTTTTCAATGTCCTAAACCTTTGATACACCTGACATGTAGGAGAGAACCGATGGTGGCCTTTGTCCATAGACTGCTTCAAAAGAAGTCATGTGAGTAGTTGCATGGTAAGATTTTTTGTACCACCATTCAACGAGGGGTAACCACTAAGTCCACTGATTCTGTCGGTCAGTTGCAAAACACCTCAAATAGGTTTCCATACACTTGTTGACAACTTCATTTTGGCCATCAGTCTAGGGATGAGAGGCGGTGCTGAGATGCAATTGGGTGCCCTGGAGACGGAACAATTCTTGCCAAAAATTGTTGGTAAAAGTGGGATATCAGTCAAAGACAATAGAATGAGGCATGACATGAAGCTTGAAGATATTATTCATCAAAATTTGAGCCACTGTGGATGCTGTGAATGGGTTTTGGAGAGCATATATATAAATGAGCATATTTGAAAAGACGATAAATTACCACTATGATGATGGATTTATTTCAAGATTTAGGTAAGCCAACAATGAATTCCATAGAAATATCCTGCCAAATAGCTGACGGAATCGGGAGCAGTTGGATTGTTCCCGAGGTCTTGATTGTCTCTCCCTTGTTCCGTTGACAGACATCACATTCAACCACAAAGGTAAGGATGTCATGTTTCATAGCATTCCTAAAAAAAGAGCGTTTGACCCTTTCATAGGTTTTGGTGAACCCAATATGCTCGACCATGGGGGAAGCATGAAGCTTCGAAAACACCTTAGATTTAAGTTGCGACGGTTAGTTGAGATACATACGACCTTTGTAGCGAAGCTCGTTATTGTGCCAAGAGTACCTGAGAGAAATTAGAGAATTGGCTTGCAATTGTTGGATAAGGAAAAAAATTTTGGGGTCTTGCAGCGATTCCTGGTGAGCAACTTGGAGCCAATTTGGTACATTGAAGGAGAGAGAAAAAATGGATCCTTTGTCTTCATACTTCCGGGAAAGAGCGTCAATAATCACATTTTTTTGCCCTTCTTGTAAATTATCTCATAATCATATCCAAATAGCTTGGTGACCCATTTTTGTTGCTCTGGGGAGAAAATTTGTTGTTCTAGAAAATGCTTGAGGCTATGATGATTGGGTTTTATTTGGAAGCGTTGGCCCAATAGATAATGACACCATAGATCTACAACATGCAGAATAGCCAACATTTCCTTTTCATAGATTGATTGGCCCAAATGACACTCTGAAATTTGTTTGTTGGTGAAGGCCACCCACTATCCTTGCATGAGAACTGCACCAATTCCTTTCCTAGATGCATCACATTCCAGGGAAAATGTCTTTTTGAAGTTAGGAAGGGCTAGGACAAGAGTTGTGCACATAGCCTCTTTCAAAGCATGGAAGGCTTGATCAAAGGCATGAGTCCAATTCAAAGCATTTTTTTTAAGGAGTGCAGTGAGAGGCGCTGCAATTTTACCATAATTCTTAACAAATTTGCAAAAATAGCATGTTAAACCCAGAAAACCATGCAAGCTCTTGAGAGTTTTGGTGAGAGGCCAATCTTGCATAGCTTCAATTTTCTTAGGATCCACCCTGACACCATCCTTGCCAACAATATGACCCAAATACTCCACTTATGAGGCTCCAAAGGCACATTTAGATTGTTTGAGTAAAAGTTGGTGTTGGGAAAGGAGATAGAGAACCTGATCCACATGGGAAAGATGGACTATCCACGTTTTACTATAAATGAGAATATCATCAAAGAAAACTAAGACAAAATGATGGAGAAAAGGACGAAATACATGATTCATGAGTATTTGGAAAGTGGAGGGGGCATTACACAGGCCAAAGGGCATGACCAAGAACTCATAGTGGCCCTCACGAGTTTGAAAGGCCCTCTTGTGAATGTCAGCCTCTTTCATACGTATTTGGTGGTAACCAAAACGAAGATCAAGTTTAGTAAAGTAGTTAGCACCACTCAATTCATCCAATAGATCCTCAATGACAGGAATGGAAAACTTGTCTTTGATGGTGAGTTTGTTGAGAGTACGAAAGTCGGGACACATGCACCATGCGCCTTCTTTCTTGAGAACCATGACTACAAGAGAAGAATAGGGGTTGGTACTATAGCAGATGAGACCCGTGTTGAGCAATTCTTGAACAATTTTCTCAATTTCATTCTTCTGTGCAAAGGGATGACGATACGGGCGGATATTGGGAGGAAGACTGCCCAGAACTAGAGGAATAGAATGATCATGAACACCGCGGGAAGGGGGAAGACCATGGAGAGTGGAAAAAATAGTTTGGTGTTTGGAAAGTATAGATTGGAGGTCAGGATGCACAGATGGTGTCTCTACTACTTGAATGGTATTGAGTTGAAAAATAATGTCAGAATGACCTTTTTTGAGGAGCTTTTCCATGCAATGGGAACTGATGATCTCAAGGGAGCCTATTGTGATGCCTTGGAACTTATACTGTTGGCTTTCCTGTTGAAATTGCATGGTCAATTCCTTAAAATCCATGAGGATGGGACCGAGAGTGCGTAACCATTCTACACCTAACACAATGTCACAACCACCCATGTCGATAGCGAACATATGAGATTTCAGGTTGTACTGGCCAATTTGGAGACACATTTTCATAACGCTCCCCACATTTCATGGAACCTCCATTGGCAATCATGATTTGAAAATTGTTGAATGCATGGATATAGCAATGGGTTTCTTGAGCAATGCGTCGATGAATGAAATTACGAGTGCTACCATTGTCAATTAGGATGATGACCTTCCGATTTTTAATGTAACCAATTAGCTTGAGGGTTTGGGTAGCAAAGAAGCTAGTTAGTGCATTCAATGAAATGACTAGTTCAACTTTTGGTGGATCATATGACAGAGTGATAGGAAATGTCTCGGGTATCTTGGTTGCAGGAGAAGCCTCGTTCTCGTCTTCAACAATATCCTCAGAGATGGCCATGAACAACTTCTATTCCTTACACTTATGCCTCGAAAAATATTTTTCATCACATTTATAGCAAAGACCTTTGAGTTGGCCTTCAACCATTTATGCTCGGGTTAATTTTTGGATCTTGAGAGGGGTGGGATGAGGGGCAAGAGTGGGAGGGTGAGGGCGTAGAGAGAAGAAGCCTTGCGGTGTTGGGAAAAAACAACCTGTTGGGTGATCCAGATTTATGAGTGGAGCGAAATCAATAACAGACTGAATACAATAACATAGAGATACGAAGAACAACAACAAATATCCAGCGAACAATAACTTTTTATTGAATAAATGAAATAAGCTGAAACTGTAAAACTGCAGAATTGAAAACAACTTGCTCAAATGGTGGTAGCTATCTTTGAGAAGAGATGTGGCTGCTACGGGCATCCGTCTGAGCAAAATGATTACAATGAGGCTCCAAAGGCCCTTTTAACATTACTCATGAATGCCAAAATCTTAGATATCCAAAAACCTAACCCTAGGAGATGAAACGCCAAAAGTTATGTGGGCCTCGATGGGTAAGTTGGTACCTCAACTTCTCGGGGTCGTAACTTTTGCATACGACCTTCGTTTTAGGCGCGTGATAGCCCGTTGGAAAGGTCTTCTCAAGAACTACACATTATACTGTCAAAGTTTGACCCCGTCTATAGTTTAACCGTGGCAAGCCAAAAAAAAATTGTTTAGGGCCCAAAATTGACCCTGGAAATACAAAAAGATATGTTGACATGAAAACTTTCAAAATAAGTCAGTTGGATTAGGTGGGCGACCACTAGTCTCCAACTAGAAGCTTTGTAGGGCTTCAGAAAACCCCATAAGTGTAGAACCCACAATTATAAAGAAGTACAGAAGAATGTGCTGAACTAAAAATTGTCAAGAGGAGCCAGTTGGAATAGGTGGGTGGCCACCAATATCCACCTGGATTAGTCCTCCCCCCTTAGGAAACAATGGTCTCCATTGCGTTAAGTTCCCCCATCAAGTGAGGAAACTTGTATCGAATTTGGCCCCAGGTGAGCCACTTGCCTTGGTGTAGGAGCTACCCTACCTTAATTATCGGATAAAGTTGGATCCTCTGCTGGCGAGTGCCCTTGACATGTATGTCCACTATCTGATTAGTGGATGCTTGTTCCATGCAGTCAGGATTGAGCTCTGTTGGTGTTAGCTGTTTTTCGATCTTTGAGGTGTCCAATAACGGTGGAAAATATGGCCGAACGAGGTCTACATTGAACATTGGGTGCAAGCCAATGAAGGGTGGAGTGTTGAGCTCAAAAGCATTGCTACTCACAACCTTGGTGATAGTGTAAGGCCTATAGCGCTCTTTCTGCAAATGTAACCAGACCTTGTCTCCCACCTGAAACCGGTGTGGTACCCTGTGTTGATCATGGCGCTGCTTGTACTTAGCATTGGATTTTTGAAAAATCTCATGGACCTGTTGGTGAATGTGCTGAATCCGCTCAATGAATCTGGTGGCTTTGTTGGCCTCAGACTGAAAATGGGAAGATTCTTCCTGTGTGTTTGCAAGAGGTAGTGCAACATCAATGGGACCCAAGGGTTGGAATCCTAGCCCCACCTGAAATGGGCTATGGCTGGTGGAGCTATGGAGAGCCATGTTGTAGTTGTGCTCAACATAGGGAAGACTCTCATCCCATGTACGTGTATGCTTACAGTTATACATGCACAAGATGTGCATAATCATTTGATTGACGACATTTGTTTGGCCATCGGTTTGAGGGTGGAAGGCAGTGGATTTAGTGAGTTTGTTGTCCAATAGTGACTAAAGATTCGACCAAAATGTGCTGAGGAACCTGTTGTCCCGATCAAAGATGATGGTGAAATGACAAAAACCCAAAACCCTAGACATGAATGCCAAAACCCTAAACATCCAAAAACCTAACCTTGGGAGGTGAAATGCCAAAATTCATGTGGGCCCTGTTATCGCACAGTTTGTAGTTAGGACAATGGCTTGATGAAAAGAGGTCAAACTGGTGTAACTAAACCAATCCCACCCATTGTCACCTCGATGGGAAGGTTCTTTTTGTTTAGGGAGGTAAGGCCCAGGGGAGACGTCCTTGGTGACCTGGGATTTTGAGAAGGCAAAAGGCTTAGAAAGGCTAAGTGTTAGTGATCCCCCTCACAAGTCACCTCCTGATCAGAAAGTCCTGGCTTATAGCCAATAAAGATAACCGGAAGTGATAACCAATAAGAGTACCTGCCCAAGACAAAGCAACAAGAAACTATATGCGCAAGCTTGCTTGTTGGTTAGTACTTCATATAATCAAGGACTTTTCTAATAATAAGCAATCGAGCAATAATATTGACGAAGTAAATCGATGTTTACACAATAACAATGATTACAATATCACTTCTCAATAAATGCTAAAACAAACCTGGCATTCAATGTAACAAAATCAACACTTCATAGATAATGCCTTAACCAACCATTCAATTGCTTTAAAAGTAAAACGAAGGCTGCACAAAGGATGTTTATAGCATAAGAAGATGACGACAACACTATAGTTAGTAGGGTTAGTCTAGGCTAGGGTTAGTAAGAGTTAGGGTTTGTTCAAAGTATTGGAAGTTTGTTTTATGATCAAGTTACTCAATACACAAGGCCCTAGATCAATGCACTCCTAGGGTATATGGAGTCAAAGAGAGGACACAAAAGCTGAAAGACTAAGTGATAATGGTAAACTAAGGAAAAGAGAGTTAAACTTTGCGGTGTTGCTATGGCAAGACCTCAAAGATGAAACCCTAGGGGAAAGAGGCTCACTTTGGTGTAGAAAACCTAGGCCTCAGTGCTCTTTCGTCCTTCCTTAGCTCAATGGAAAAAACGGCTAGCTCAAATAATGATTGACCAAAGACAAGAGAGTTAGCAAGTGATGTGTTGCAATAGCAAGGCTTCACTAGGCAAACCCTAGGGAAAAACGGCTCACCACGTGTAGAAGAGCTAGGCCATGGTGCGTTTTTCTCTTTCTTAACTCAACAAGGACAAAACGGCTAGGCTAGAAGGAAGGATAGAGTGTTGCAATGGTAAGGCTCTATCTTCTTCATGCAAATCAAATGGCTAAAAATCTTGATGGGGACATGAGACAAGGACATCAACTAGTGCTTGTCACCTAGGGTTTGATTCAACAAAATATAATAATATATGCAAGTAAATGAAACTAAAACCAATGAATTAAGAAGTGTTTGCAGAAATTCACTTACATAAACCAAGAAACCATGTAGCAAAACCCTAGTTGTAACACCTTCCACCAAGAGAAATGCCAAAAATGCAAAGTAAAATCTTCTTTCAACAAGTGCGCCTCAATATTTTAGCCAATAACCCTAAGAAGGGTGCGAATTTCAGACCTCACTAATGAGTGAGTGAAAGATGATGATAAAACGAGACTGAAAACTCTTAATATATAGTGTACCAATGACCTAAATTACATTTTAGGTCATTAAAAGGCTGACAAGGCTAGAATACCAAAATCATATTGTTTTACATTAAAATGTTTAATATTAAACCCTAATGAAGCAATAAAGAGACATCATCCCCTTTATAGGGTGACGTTGGCCCCTTTCAGGGCAAATGCAGCCTCCTGGAGCAAAACTTTAGCTCTCCTTGGGCTTCTCTAAGCTGCCACACGTGCCAAAACTGCCAAAGGTGCGCACCCTCTTATTGAGCACATGCCAATAACCAAAACACATGTCTTCTCTTTAGATCTTGACCAATAGAAATGATACTATGGCTGCCACCTTGCCTTTTGGGATTTTACTAACCCAAAACATGTCCCCACATGTTTCCAAGAAAATAGCCTTTGCTGATTTTTCTAGATTTTATTTGTCTTTTTTGGGTTTTTATGAGTAAAATTGATTTTTAAGTGATTAAAATCACTAATTTTACCCAACCAAGTGGGTACTTAGGTAATGTGGGTGCTCTAGGTCCAAAAATGAGCACCCCCAAGACAGAGGAAAACTCTTAGTACCACTTTTTTATTACAACTTTATTTTTTAATTAAAATTTCCCGTTTTGCGGAAAATTTTTAATTAACTGAAAAATTATAAAAAATCCTAAAGGGTACTTAACACATTTCCATAAGACTTTGGGAGTATGTTTAGCATGGTAATATACATTAGACACTAGGCTTAGATCCATGCTAAGGCCTAACCATGAGTATATACTCTAGCGTTGGAGAATTGAGTGAAAAAACTCATAAATTATAAATTGCCTTTAAACAACAAAATATAATTAATAAGTAAAAAAAACACTCCAGAGTAACAATTCATGCCTAAGTCGAAGGTGGCTAAGACCTTTTATAAGTTCATCATGCAACATCTCTTATTACAATTTGTATGGAAAATGTGAAAAAAGGTGGTCTTATTGACCGACTGAACTTCTGAACTCTGAATTTTGAACATGAAAATGTTCAATCTTTGGCGGCTCGCTGGAAGTCCATCCTAGTGCAACTTTGATGGATAACAGGTTCCTAACAATATCTAGGGATTTACATGGGGCTTTATGCTTAACACGAGGCTTTGTCTAGGGGCTTAACATGCCCCTCCCCTTCAAACAAGTGTTTCCCCCTCAAAGTGGCTTCATATTCATTCTTCTCTCTTTATTAAGGTGTGGAGTTACTTCTCTCTCTCTCTCTATGCTATTTAGGTTGTTTGGTGCATAACAATGAACCACATTGTAGTTTAAGAAATATGACATTTATAAAATTAGCACAACCACTTAACTCACAGTTGGTGAACATCGATAGGTAATGACTGTGGGTTAGCAAATTGAAGTAGATTATAGGGGTGCTAGTAGGAGTGAGAGTTGTGCTTGAGAAACGACAAGAGACTGGAACAATAAACCTTGATCCACTTGGGGATTGGATGGCATGATTAAAAGGAAGCAGAATGATTGAACTTAGCTTAATCGTCCAATCCTCCACCCTCCATCCATTTTCCAATTTAAGGACACCTATCGACATAACCAGTTTGATCAATGAAATTGACCCCTTCATTATTGTTATGAATCATTTGTTAAGCCATCCAAGCAAGTATGCTACTATTATTCACACCCAGTGAACCCAAGAATCTGTGAAAAGATGATAAGTTCATTTATTAATTTTGGTTGTTACAAAATCATAGTTACACCTATGTATAGAACACGATATAGAATCAAAGAAAACAATGTCAATTATGTGTCTTTGCTTGATAATCATCATATAGAGTTTGGTGTGGCAAAGGTTGGGTCTCTTATTTGCTCATTAAACAAAGGATTTTGTTTTGTAAATACTTATCCTAATTTTCCTATGAGTCTAACTGAACCATGGTTCCCCAAAGCGTTGGAAAGTTTTAGTTGAGATATCGGACGATGTTAAATACCGGGACACTAGGAGAAGGGTGTTAGAATATGAAGGATTGTGCTTGTTTTACCATTGACAATACCCTTGTCACCCAACCATAGGCCGAAGCCACCCTCCGAGCACCTTGACCTTAACGAAGAGAAGAATTTTGGTAGCAATCCAATAGCCAAGCAAGGCTAATGCACCAAACAAGAAGTAACCAAGCTGATCAGATAGTCTCACCCAAAAACTGGAGCAACACCTTCCCCAGGACTTGCGCACAAAACTGTTGGACTGCAGTGCGCAAAAGTAGCTCTCTGCAATTCTGAGAAGTGTGTCAAATGAGAGACTGACGCCCTGTATTTATAGTAAACCTGGCTAACTGCCTGGGCCGACTTCTCTCTCCGGGTACTAATTAATTCATATTAATTATCTTTCTCCAATCGACATCTTGTCTAGGGTTACTTTCATTTCTTTGCTTCCTTCCGAAACATTCTAATCTTGTCAAAGGTCACAATAGAGGTTCATACCTCCCGAAGCTACCATAATATCAACACTCCTTCCTAGCTAGGGAGGTATGGTATTGAGCACAAACAAACCATTCAATTGGTAGTATCACGAGCACCATCATTATTATCCAACTAGATAATATCTTATGACAACTGGTACAATATCAATTGGTAGAACACACCTGTGTTTATCCATGGTAGTACACAACTACTCAAATCGTGACACATAGTCACAAACAGTGGAACAGATCCACCACAGTATTATATCTCTACTGTCTGGAGACAAGCAGTCTCCATAACAATCATTTGATGCCAACCTGCACAAAAAATATTGTTAAAATAAACTGAATCATCTGGGCCAATCTTTCACTCACATATGTGAGATTTGAAAGAATATCTGCCCTTAGAGTAGAACATCAATGATGGGCTAACTGCCCTATTCTTCTCAAACAAGGAAGAATGATTGTTCTTATTTATGAGCCTGGACCATTCCTCACCTTGGGCCATTCCTCCGACACTAAACACAGTGTAACCTGGAGAGAATGAATCTGCCCTAAGGAATGCCTAAGGAATGCTTGTACTTGATTGCTGAGCCTAGACCATTCCTCCGGCACTAAACAAAGTGCAACTTGGAGAGAATGAATACACCCTAAGGAATGACTGTTCGGACCATTTCCTCTATTAACCACAAGATGAAAAGACTGTCCTGTATCAACCTCCAAAACAGAGCATTCCTCATGTTAACCACAATGAGAAATCGCTGTCCGGCGAGGCGGGCCAATCTTCTTGAGTAACCCTCAAGAAGAGAGACTTCCCTAGACCACTCTCCACGTTAGCCATAATGGGAAGTCGTTGTCTATGATACATTAGCAATCTGGACCGTTTCCCATGTTAACCACAATGGGAAATCGCTGTTCGTCAGAAATCTCAATCCACTTTTCGAACAGGAAAGAATCTGCCCAAGCTGGACTATTTTTCAATCTTGAAAATAAATGTCTTCAATAATATTTTCAGTGCTCCCTCCCAACCTGGAGAGTCATTTCTTCCCTTTCAGCTAAGGGAGTTATTTCCACGATCCCCATCTTCTCTCGGAAATATGCAAACTTTATTCTGGATAGAGGCTTTGTCAGGATGTCTGTTGTCTGCTCATCTGTGGGGATATACTCGAGCTTTACCTCTCCTTCCTGGACTTTATCTCAAATGAAATAGTATTTGATCTCAATGTGTTTCGACCTCTCATGAAACACAAGATGTTCTGATAATCTTATACAGCTCTGATTATCACAATATATTATGGTCGATTCTGCAATCTGATCAAATAAATCGGAGATTAACTTCCTTAGCCATATCACTTCTGTGCATGCTTCACATGCTGCGATATACTCTTCTTCTGCTGTGCTGAGTGTGACAGATTTCTGTTTCCTGCTGCCCCAAGATATCATAGCGGAGCCCAAGCTAAAACACATACCTGAAGTGCTCTTTCTGTCTTCTGCACTTCCTGCCCAATCTGAGTCTGTGAATCCATGAATCTGTATATCACTGGATGCGGTATATCTCAAGCCATAGTTTATTGTTCCATGAATATATCTTAATACATGCTTTGCAACTATCCAATGCTCATGTTTCGGTTCCACCTGAAACTGGCTTAGTGTATTCACGACAAAACAAATGTTTGGTCGAGTATTTACCAAATACATCAATGACCCAATTAGTTGTCGATATAGAGATGGATCTATTGGATCAGAATCTGGATCTTTCACTTTCTTATATCCGTATTCATAGGAGTGTCCATGGACTTACAATCCATCATTCCAAACTTCCGAAGGATCTTTATTGCATACTTTCCTTGCCCAAGGAATACTTCACCACGCTTCTGCCATACTTCTAGTCCCAAGTAGTAATGCATGAGACCTAGATCTTTCATATCAAATTCAGAAGCTAGTTCCTTCTTGCACTGGATGATTAGAGACTCTTCACTTGTTATGAATAGATCACCAACATATAGTAGTAGAATTACAGGTGCATTGTCCATGACTTTGTAATAAAGGTTTGGATCTGCATGACTCTTGGAGAAACCAAGTCTCGTTAGATAGCTATCCATTCTGGTGTACCAAGCCCTTGGAGCTTGCTTGAGTCCATATAGGGATTTCTTTAATCTGCAAACATGAGTGTCTCTGGAATGTACTTCAAACCCTTGAGGTCACTGTTCAATATATACTTCTTCTTCAATTGCTCCATTGAGGAAGGTTGTCTTTGCATCCATCTGATGTAAGTTCCATCCCATGGAAGTGGCAAGAGATATGATAGCTCTGATGGAAGTGTATCTAGCGACCAGAGCAAAGGTTTCGTCATAATCTTCTCCCTCCTTCTGGGAGAACCCTCTAGCTATGAATCTTGCCTTGTATTTATCCACGCTTCCGTCTGCTGCATGTTTGATCTTATATACCCATTTTGAAGTTACCACTGACTTTTCTTTAGGTCTAGGTACAATTTCCCATACCTTGTTTTTCATAATGGATTGGTGTTCTTCCGTCATAGCTTCTTTCCATTGTTTCTTTTGAACTGCTTCTTCAAAAGTGGTAGGTTCTTCATCTAGAAGCTTTGTCATATATGTTGCATAACTCGAAAATCTTTTAGGTCTTTTACTCTTTTTGAATGCTCCTTCTGGAAACTTGAGTCCTTCTACGTCTTGTAAAGTAGCTTCAAGCCAAGCTGGTCGTTTCTTGGTCTCGGGTATGATATCTGAATCAATGTTTTAACATGGTTCCATAGGATGATCAGGTTGTTCCTTTTCGTCATTTTCTTTCTCTGTGCTTTCTTCATTAGGTTCTTCAATCTCTTCTTCTTCTATAGTTTCTTCTATGGATTTCTTGAAAGCCATCTTTTCATTGAATGTTACATCTCTGCTTACTTCGATTTTGTGTTGTTCTGGAATATATATTCTATAGGCTTTGGATGAATCACTGTATCCCACAAATATCCCCTTCTTTCCTGAGGGTTCTAGTTTATTCCTTTTATCCTTGGGAATGTGAGAGTAAACAGGGCATCCAAATATTCTTAGGATTTCCACATTAGGTTTCTTACTTGAGAAATATTCTTCTGGTGTCATGTCCTTTAATATACGATGAGGACTTTTGTTCTTCACATATATTGTTGTCATTGCTGCTTGTCCCCATAAGAACATGGATAGACCTTGATCATTTAGTAAGGATTTTAGGGTTTCTTCAATAGATCTGTTCTTTCTTTCTGCTACACCATTTTGTTGAGGATTATGAGGAACAATTAACTCCCTCCTAATCCCTGCCGATTTGCAGAATGCAACGAATTCCTTCGAGTTGTATTCTCCTCCATTACTTAATGTCTTGATCTTCTTGTTCGTGAGGTTTTCTATCTCTGCTTTGAATTCTTGGAATTTGCTAAATACTTCGTCTTTTATCTTCAGTAGATATAGACAAGTCTTTCTTGAATAATTGTCTATGAAGATTACGTAGTAAAGAGATCCTCCTAGAGATATTACTGGCATCGGACCGCAAACCTCTGAGTGTATTAGATCTAGGATCTCCTTAGATTTGTTGTTGCTGCTTGGGAATGGTTTCTTGATATTCTTCCCAAGGGCTATGTTTCCTCAGGACTTGATCTCTAACATAGCCAAATGAACACAATTTCATAAGCCAAATGGCCTCATTATAGGTATGGGTAGCTACCATATACTCTGCCTCAATTGTGGACAAAGCGACCACATCTTATTTCTTGCTCATCCAACTTACTGCTCCACCAATCAGTTAAAACATATATTTGTTGGTAGATATTCTTCTATATACATCTCCTACCCAATTAAAATCCATAACCTTGCATATTGATTAAGTGTTGGTCCCTTAAAACATCACTATGATAACGAATTGAATATTCAGAAGTACCTCGCAAATCCCTGAAGACCCTATTCATTGTAGCCAAATGTTCATGTCCAGGATTAGCCATGAATCAACTCAAGATTCCCTCAACTTGGGCAATGTTTGGTATAGTGCAAACCATAACATACATCAAACTACCGATTGCATTGGCATAATAAACAAAAGTCATATCCTCCATCTTTGCATGTGTTGTAGGATATTTCTCAAATAAAATCTTCGTTCCAACAAAAATTGGAACACTCAATGGTCTATAATTTGCCATGTGAAACCAATGCAACACAGAGTTCACATGCTTACTTTGGCTCACCTAAATCTTTACGTTTTCTCTATTTATTTTGATCCCCATTCCTAAGATATATTTTGCAACTCCTAGGTCCATCATGTCAAATTGCATTGAAAGTGTTATCACACAATTTGTAATTTTGGCAAAGCCTAAGATAAGTAACTCAAATTAGAGTAACAAAAAGATAACCCACCACGGTCACCTTAGTGGGAAATCCCCACTTTTAGGGATGGATGAGGTCCAACCCAGGGGAGGTGTTCCCGGTAACCTAAAGGGTTGGGAAAGCTAAAGATACAATCAAGATATACCCCCCTCTCACTGGTTACCCAAGTCATGAGGAATTGAGGCAAAGAAAGAGAGTTTCTGTACCTGCCTGGAACAAGAACAATATATCATATATATAGAAATTCCAAGTACCAATATGATAGTATAACCTCAACAAACAATAGACAATGCAAATATACGGTGGCTGAAGTAAAAATGCAACAAATTATCAGTTTACAACAACAATTAATCTTTTGTAACAGCCACAAGAACTGTAACTCATAATAGCATGAAAGTACAATGAAAACTTAGCATTTATCCAATAGATCAATTAGCACTTATTCCAAGCAATTTCTGAGTAGTTTAGGTTAGTTTTTAGCAAGTGTTTGCAACAAATTACAAGGTTTTAGATGGATGTAGCAATGTTTTGTAACAACAACAACACAATTAGTAGATTTGGCTAAGCTAGGGTTAGTAAAGGTTAGTAGAAGCTTATGAGAATAGAATGTAAGAGTAGCTTGATTAATTCCTTCACAAGATAGAGCAAGTAGACAAGTGTCTTTTGGGCTATGGAGTCATTTACAACAACAAGAAATACTTGGATAAATAAATGATAATGGTGTCTAAGGATGGAGAGATAAAGTCTTGAGGTGTTGGCACTTCAAGGCCCCAAGCTTTGAATCTCAAACATGGAATTTTGGCTAGAGTGCAAGCTCTTTTGGGCTCTAGCGAATTTCTCTTCTCCTTGGACACTTGATATATATTTGCAACAAGCCACTAGAATAGGACTCCTAAAGTGCTAGCACTTTAGGGCTTTAGGAGCCTAATCTACATAAGATCCTCTTGACATTTCAATGAGTGGAAAGAACTAGAGAGAGGAAGAAGCACCTTATGTTCCTCTCCTAGGGTTTCAAACAAGCAATTTCATAATCTTCAACATGAACAAGTAAAATTAACCACAAAATATTCAATGCATGACATAAAATTGCAGATTTTACTTCACCAAGAATAATCTAGCATAAAACCCTAGTTTGTATAAATTCCACCATAAATCAACCAAGAAGCATCCAAAACAAGCTCTCCAAGTGATGTGCACTAGTAAAAGTGACCAATAATACCACTAGGGCGAAAATTTTAGTCCTACTCCCTCTTGTGAGAGGAGTGTTATGTCTATAAATGAAATGGAAAGTGTGTATTTATGTCACCTTTTCCACTAAAAAATGTCAATGTAAAAATAGAACAAGGTCGACTTGAACAATTTGCCCTTTTAATTACAAAAAAATAATTTTTACATAAATAACCCTTAAAAGGGGTGATGTCATCCCTTCTAGGGTGATGTTAGTCTCTCTAAGTGAAGTGTTGGGCTGGAGTAGTATGACTCTAGGTCTCCAAAGGCCATCCGTCATCTGATCATGTGCCAAATGTCACATCATAAGGTTCCCTCGTCGTAAACCATCTCCATCAAGCCCTAGTTATGTCATGGGCTATAAGGATGATGTCCAAGCCTCCAAAGGCTAGCGTCCAAGTGGAGAGGTGATGCAGGAGCATCGCCTTCAAAGTCACAGATGCAAGCGTGGAGGCAAAGGAACAACATCTCAGCATGACAGAGTTTCAAATCAGAAATTAACTCAGAATTAAATCGAGTTGTTGAGATATTTTTGAAAGCAACATTTTTTAAATATGCCGTGTTTGTAAAATTGTGAAGGACTGTAAGGGGTTGCAGATTTGGAGTGTTGACTCCTATCTAGCAATAACTGGTAGTTATTGTAATAGGACAAAAGTAGGTAACCGCTAAGAGTTTGATAGGATAGGTTGCAGACAAGACGAGAGAGCTAATAGAGCCAGTCCCTAGATAGTTTTTATTGTTGTGTTGTAATATATAGAATAGATCAGAGAGATAGAGATAAGTAGAACATAATAGAGTAGAAGAAAGACGCAGTGGAGAATTGCAAGACTATGTAATTGTTTCATGAATTAATAGAATAGACAGAATTATCCCAAATCTTGGACTGTGTTCATTTAACTGTGTGATTGAATGAATGTTACATTCTGTGTATATGGTTTATTGTCATTTCGTTTGTGTATGATTGTTCGAGGAGTTAATCGTATGAGGTTGTGACAAAACTGGATAAGTTTCAATTGTTTCTCGTTTGAACCTCGTATGCAAGGTATGCATCTCGACCCCAAGGAGTGTGTTGATTGAGTCTTAGAGTGACTCAGAGGAGTTCAAAGAGAGAACGAAGGGAACTTAGACCAGGTGCAAGGAGTGCACATCGTCAAGAAGCGACCAAGTGTCGAAGAACCAGAACAGAGGAACGCCGGGTGAGCAAGAAGAATTTCTTTTCAAGAAATCTTTCGATCTGAATTTAATGGAATCCCAAGAACGCAAGAAGTGCGTGGGAAGTCGAATCCTTTAAGAATCAAGCTCATAAGGGATAACACTTTTCAGAAGTGCCGACGAGATCCAATAGACGGGCTAGTAGGAGAAGCAAAGGTCGAGACCTTTGAACTTAGAGAAATATTCCAAGTCAGGGAAGAAGTCATAAGCTCAGGAAGGATAGAGGCCTGGAAGGACCCAAAGGAGGAGCAAAGGTTGAAGTCACTTTGCGGAAGGTCGAGTTCAGAAGGGTTGTCGCCGAGTATATGGCAAGGAATTATTGAGAGCTTGAACGGACGGTAGGCATTCCTGAAGGGAGAAGTGCCGATACCTGTGAACTGTTGATTCCTTTCATAGGGAAGGACACGTGGTGAGAGATCAACATTTCACTGACTCGCAGGCTGGAGAAGTCAAAGAACAGAGTTGGGAGAACTCGCGAAACGCGAAGTCACGAGATTGATCTGAACCGTTAGATCAAAAGGAACTGTGAGCTGTTGATTTGGCACTAGGAGGTTTTGAAGATTCGGGTACCGGTAGTTGGGAGAACGGAGGAAGTTACTCTCATAGCTCGCGAAGTCCTGAGTACGCGAAAAGGAGATCTAGACGGTTGAGTCAAGGGAAAATCTCGGACCGTCAATCTGAGGTGATTGAAGTTGGGATTTCGGATATCGGGAATCCAAGAAGGGAGACGAGCAATCTTCCGACAAATGCGAAGCACAAAGTCGCGAAGCGCTCAAAAGTTGGCTCCCAGGTCATAGCTGGAGGTCACATCAACAGAAGTTAAGGAACGGAGCTAGCGCCCGCTAGGCTCCTAATTCGGATTCGGGAGTTCGAGAGTTGGAGTGCCAAGGTTGGATCATATCCAAACACCCAACGTGCGAAGTCACGAAACACCTTTTGGTTATGCAAGTGGTCACATCAAGTGGTCGCATGGAGAGAACTCGCACCTAGTGCTTGTTCGTGCGGGCGTAGTTTTCATAAAAGGACCTGTGGATATGTAGTGAATATTCCCGTAGGGAATCAAAGAGTTGCTTCAACTCGAGGAGTAAGGAGATCCAGTGACCGGGAGGTCGGCAGACCCTGCAAAGAGAGGGGGGCTGGATTAGGTGGTATCAGAGTTGATATTAAGTTAGTTTGCAGACAACAAGCAAAAGAGGAAGGAGATAAATTGGTATCATTTGTGGTATCAAGAAATTGATTTTTGTTTGTAGGTGACGCAGTGGAATCATGCCACCCAGAAGGCGTAGAGCGAATGCAGAAATGGAAGAACAAATGAGGTGACTCAAAATGGAGACTAGACGCCATGGAAACAACAGAGAGAAGAGCACCAAACGCTGGAGATATCAGTGAAGTTGAGAGCGAAGAAGAAGAGGTCGAAGAAAATGTAGCAGAGGATGATGCACAATATCGCTTGATAAAAGTTGTTTCAAAAATAGGATCCAGAGCAAGGATAGAGGTACCAATGTATGAAGGCAATTTAGAAGTTGAAGAATTTTTAGATTGGGTACGTGCTATGGACAAATACTTCGATTACAAAGACATCGAATAAGATAAGATGGTGAAGCATGCAGTGACAAGACTAAAAGGTCATGCAACGCTGTGGTGGGATGAACTGCAAGCCGAACGTAGGAGCAAAGGTAAGCAAAAAATTAAGAATTGGGATAGGATGGTAGCCAAGCTAAAAGACAAATTTATTCCGAAGGACTATCAAATCAGTCTGTTCAGAAGATTGCAAAACCTGAGACAGAAGAGCTTATCGGTGAAGGAGTACACTAAGGAATTTTACAGACTGAACATCAGGGCTGGACAAAAAGAGAATGAAGATGAAAAGACAGCCAGATATATCAATGGGCTAAGATATGAAATACAAGAGGAGATCAACATGATATCTGTTAGTACAGTTGAGGATGCTTATCAAGCAGCCTTGAAAGCTGAAGAGAAATTGTCCAGGAAACAAAGCCAACGAAGCAGAGGAGGAAATTCAAGTAGAGGTAAAGTAACCAGCAAAGAGAAGTTCTAGAAGCCGAAGCATGAAGCTGACAAACAACACAGTCACCATGAGAAAGGTGGAAGTTCTAAAGAAGGACAACACGGAGGAAGAGGTTCGTTTTCCAGAGGAAGAGGAAGAGCCAGAGGAGGCGAAGTTAGATGTTACACCTGTGGAAAACCAGGGCACAAGTCTTGGGAATGTCCCGAGAGAAAGAAAGAAGGAGGAGGTGAAGCGCACACTGCTGAAGCATAGAAGCACGTGGAAGAAAAAGTGGCAGAAGGAGGAAAGAACCTCATGATGAGAAAAATTCTTCTTAAACCAGAGAAGAAAGTAAAAGAACCAGTTCAACGAACAAGCCTGTTCATAACTGATTGCAAGACGAAAGACAAAGTTCGCAAGGTGATCATAGACAGTGGGAGCACTGACAATCTAGTATCCATAGAGATGGTGGAGAAGCTGGAGTTGAAGACAACTACACATCCAAACCCATACAAGGTATCATGGTTGTAGAAAGGACATCAAGTAATGGTAAGTCAACAATGCCAAGTTGAATTTAAAATAGGAGGTTATAGGGATGAAATATTGTGTGATGTAATTCCTATGGATGTCTGTCATATTTTATTGGGGAGACCATGGCAGTTTGACAGAAGAGTTATTCATGATGGGAGAAAGAATAGTTATACCCTAGAAAAGAATGGTAGGACACATATGTTGTTACCAATAGAAGACAAAGAGGAAAAGAGGGAAGTTATTTCAAGCATACTTCTCATGAGTGGGAAGGATGGATAATTTGATGGATTGTTTGAGTGGAGCAAGCTATTTTTCCAAGATAGACTTGAAGAGTGGATATCATCAAATAAGAATGAGAGAGGGAGATGAATGGAAAACAACATTCAAGACAAATGAAGGATTGTTTGAATGGATGGTCATGCCATTTGGGTTGACAAATGCACCAAACACATTTATGAGGTTAATGAATGAAGTATTGAAATACTTTATAGGAAAATTTGTCATAGTATATCTGGATCACATACTAATCTTTAGTAAGACAAAGGGAGAACACTTAAGACATTTGACATTAGTGATGGAAAAGTTGCAGCAAGAGAAATTGCAGATAAATTTGAAGAAAAGCTCTTTTATAAAAGAAGGAACTCATATATTTGGGCTTTGTAATCTCTTCAAATGAATTGAAGATGGATCCAAAAAAGGTGAGAGCAATAAGAGAATGGCCATCGCCAAGCAACATATTTGAGGTAAGAAGTTTTCATGGGTTAGCAAGCTTTTATAGAAAGTTTATCAGAATTTCAGTGGTATATGTGCACCCATGCTAGACACTGTGAAGAAGAAACACAAGTCTTTTAAATGGACAAAGGAAGCTGAAAAAAGCTTCAAAGTGTTGAAGGAGAAGATCACAGAACAACCAATTTTGGTCTTACCAGATTTTGGAAAAACATTTAAAGTGAGGCGTGATGCAAGTGGATTAGTTATTGGAGCAGTCTTGAGTCAGGATAATAGGCCAGTTGCTTATTTCAGTGAGAAGCTGAATGACGCCAAGCATAAGTATTCCACATATGACAAAGAATTTTATGTAGTGATTCAAGCTTTGAAGAAATGGAGACACTATCTAATTCCTAAAGAATTTGTCTTGTACAGTGATAATCAAGCTTTGCAATTTATTACTAAGCAAGAAAAGTTGAATCAGAAACATGCAAAATGGGTAGAATTTATGCAGAATTTTACTTTTGTTATTAAACATATTGCTGGAACTGCTAACAAAGTTGTAGATGCTTTGAGCAGGAGGAGTTTAATTGTATAGGAATTTCAAGTGGAGACCTTAGGGTTTGAACACCTCAAGGAGATGTACAAAGAAGATGCAGATTTCAAGAAAGCTTATGAGGCATGCAAGAATCCTTTGTTAGGAGACAAAAGCCCATGGACTGAATATTTGATCTAGGATGGATTATTATTCAAAGGAATCCAATTATGCATATCGAAATGCTCAATGAGAGATAACCTGCTGAAAGAGAAACACAACGAAGATTTAGCTGGACATTTTGGTCAAGATAAGACATTTGCACAGCTGAGAAATTCGTATTTTTGGCCGAGCATGAGGGCAGAGGTGAAAAAGTTTGTGAACAAATGTAGAATTTGTCAGTATGCAAAAGGAAGACAACAAAACACTGGTTTGTATCAGCCATTACCAATTCCAGAGAGGCTGTGGGATGCAATCAATATGGATTTTTTTTTGGGATTGCCTAGAACTCAGAAAGGGAGCGATTCCATATTTCTTGTGGTGGACAGATTTTCAAAAATGGCACATTTCATACCATGCCAGAAGACAAACGATGCTACTCACATAGCCAATTTGTTTTTCAGAGAAGTAGTGAGACTACATGGATTGTCGAGGAGCATAGTCTCAGACAAGGACACCAAATTTGTAGGACACTTTTGGAGGACTCTATGGAAGAGGCTGGGGATGAACTTGTCCTTTAGTTCAACATATCACCCTCAGACAGATGGACAGACTAAAGCAGTAAACAAAATTCTGGGAAACTTGTTAAGAAGTTTAGTCACTGAGCAAAGTCGTCAATGGGATAAGATTCTGGCACAAGCAGAATTTGCATTCAACAATTCAGTGAGCAGGAGCGCAGGGAAAAGTCCATTTAAAATTGTGTATGGTATACAGCCAAGAGGGATTACAGAGTTGAGAGATCTAAATCAAGATGAGTTCAAAAGCGCTGGAGCAAAAGATTTTGCAACATAAATGCATAAACTCCATGACAGAGTGAGAGAATAGCTACAGAACAACAACTGAAAATACAAGAACATAGTTGATCAAAAGAGGAGAGAAGTTCGATTCGAAGTTGGAGATGAAGTTTTAGCTCATTTGAGAAAAGAGAGGTTCCCAAGGGGAACGTATAACAAGTTGAAGATGAAGAAAATAGGACCATGCAGGATTCTCAGAAAATTCGCAGCCAATGCTTACGAGATTGAGTTGCCAGACAATGTTGGGATATCGCCGATATTCAATGTTGTAGACCTGTATCAAATGATTAGAAAGAAGTTCAGTGGGAAGAACAATTGCCCAGAACAGAAAAACCTCAGATGGAAAAAATCATTGAATAGAGGGATGGAAAGAAGACTAGGAGGAAGACATATCCTGAATACTTAGTGAAGTCGAAAGATCATTCAATGGAAGATGCAAGTTGGGTTACAAAACCTGATATTTTGAAGCATGGAAAAATAGTGTAGGAGCTCATGGACATGAGTCCATGAAAATTTTAACCAGAGGAGTATGATACATGAGCATTGCCTTCAAAGTCACAGAGGCAAGCGTGGAGGCAAATGAACGACATCTCATCACGACAGAGCTTCAAATAAAAAATTAACTTAGAATTAAATCGAGTTGTTGATATATTTTTGAAAGCAACATTTTTTAAATATGTCGTGTTTGTAAAATCGTGAAGGACTGTAAGGGGTTGCAGATATGGAGTGTTGACTCTTATCTAACAATAACTGGTAGTTATTGTAATAGGACAAAAGTAGGTAACCGCTAAGAGTTTGATAGGATAGGTTGCAGACAGGACGAGAGAGATCATAGAGCCAGTGCTTAGATAGTTTTTATTGTTGTATTGTAATATATAGAATAGATTAGAGAGATAGAGATAAGTAGAGCAGAATAGAGTAGAAGAAAGATGCAGTGGAGAACTGCAATACTATGTAATTGTTTCATGAATTAATAGAGGAGACAGAATTGTCCCAAATCTTGGACTGTGTTCTTTTAACTGTGTGATTGAATGAAAGTTACATTCTGTGTATATGGTTTATTGTCATTTTGTTCGGTATGATTGTTTGAGGAGTTAATTGTATGAGGTTGTGACGAAACTGGATAAGTTTCAATTTTTTTCTCATTTGAACCTCGTATGCAAGGTGTGCATCTCGACCCCAAGGGCTACATTAAAGATGTGCACCTTTGTGTCCCGCAATAGAATCCAAGTGTTATGTACCAAATGTTTAAGATATCAGAATAAACTAGAAGTACACACCATGTACACCAATGTGAGCATGGAGCACAACACCAAGATAGATAAGAGAGATAAGTTACACAATAACTCCTTAAAAAATAGGAGAACCTCCTCCAAATATCCAAATGCATTCTGTTTCCGTCCTTATACACACCTACTAACGTGGAGAAGTCTCCAAGCCAGTTGGTGTGTCCTTAGAGGCACCAACCTAAGTCCAAACCCATTGTCACATCGACTTGGACTTCTTCCATCTAGGCTCACTCGTAGGGAAGCCAAGGGGAGTAGACCCTACTTAACTAAGTTAAGTTGATTAAGTGTTCTAGGAGTTAATTTTAAATCTTGAGTTAGGGGACCTAACCTAAATGACAATCAACAATGCAAATGCAAATCTTTAATGACAAGCAAACCCCTTGGTCTACAAGTTATACTAAGACTAGTGCCTAAGAATGGGTAAATGGAGTTAACAAGATTATACAACAAATTATAATTATACAAAAGTGAATGTTACTATGAGATATCCACAATAAATAAAAGAAATTACTTTACACTTTAAACTAACTATGAATATTATCTACAAATTGAAATACAACATGATAATAATAATGAAATGATATATATATATATATATATATATATATATATATATATATATATATATATATATATAATGAAGTGAACACCTGAAAGATTATACAACGATAAATTAGATAGTGAAATATCTACACAATGGGTTAGATAATTGAAAGAATACTAGCTTTATACAAATATCTACACAATGGGTTAGATAATTGAAAGAATACTAGCTTTATACAAATATCTCCAAATAAATAAAGAATGTTTATAACAAAATAGAGTTGCTTTAGTATATTTAAACATCCACAATGAGAGAAAGTGTTTCAAAACACGAAATTGCTTGGAAGTTAGAATTGCATGAAAAGTAGATTGCTTGAAATGTAAAATTACACAACTTGAAGAAATTGAAATTGCTTTGAATACTTGAAGTGCAATGTTGTGAAATTTGTGTTGATTAATTTTAACAAGTTTTAAGTCTCTCTTTGATTAGGGGTCCTAGGCTAATGTGTAAGATACAAGCCTGGACTATGTGACTACCCCAAATTATTATCCCCTTAATCAAAAGGAATTTTTGGGTGCTCAATAAGAAGAGAAAACAAGGTCCTCCCCTAGCTCCACAGGTCAATCCAGAATGCTTGGGCACTCAAGCAAGGAGGACACCTAGTGCCATGAAGCTGTCCCCGACTTACACCCCTTGTATCCTCCCAAGTCACCCTTTTTGGTGATTGAAGCAATAAAAGTTTGGATGCCTAATTACTAAATTCCAAACCTTTTCCCTTTCTTGTCACCCAGGATCCTCAAAGTGGCAAGGGGATAGAATACGGGGAAGAGATGTGTTGATACTGAGAGGGGGGGTGAATCAGTGTCAAGTACAATTTAAAACCTTTTTCAACTTATACTTAAACCATTCAACTATATCCAATGAGCAATGAACAATAGTATACGAGTTACACCAATACACTACAATATACCATGCACAATATATGAGAAATAATCAATAGTTATTGTTCAAGGGAAGTGATGACTTCCAAAGGTAGCTACAACTTCCAAATGTAAAGGGAGGAATAAACCTCCAAGATGAAGATACAATCCTCCAATATCAAGAGAGGGTTTAACTCTCCATCCTTGCCCCTTCTTTCCACCCAAAAATATATGAGAGATAATAAAACTTTACATTAAATCATCACCATCAACCAACCATCACATAGAACCTGATAATGCTTCCTGAGACTTCTTCAATTTTTACAATTCTTCAATTCTTGGAATACTATGATCCTGTAGATAATATTACTCAATGTATTCTCTAAAACTTCTCCAAGTTTCACTCCTTGAATCCTCCCCAAAAATAAGTTATAGAGAGAATGGTAGACCTTGTTCAATTCTGGTTTATTCAGGAGAGCAAACTTGTATAGAATGCCCTGCGCTAAATATTTAACATTAGATTCTGAAACTCGCTCACAAGAAACTACAGTTCGTACTATTTCCAATGCAATTTGTCCCACTTCATTTGGATTCTCTATGAAGAAGTTATCATTGTTTTACCCGGAACACCTGTTTATTTACTAGCTTTAGGACTGGTCAAAAACCCTATCTTCCATAGAGTGTATCTCCATAATTATAGCGAATCAAGAGCTAAAACTTTTACCACATTTACCTTGATATGTCTTCTCAATACCATAGCATTTTCACCATCTGAAACGTTCTAGAAAAAAAGTTATAGCAAAAATGTTAAGATGACCTGAAAATAACATACCTTAGAACACATCACCAAAAGACTTCATCCTCTCTTGAAATCCGGCCTTTTTTACTTCTGATTTCCTCTGAAATTCGAATTGTATATCAAATAAATGTATAATGATATTTATTTATACCATTTATGTCAATTCCTTTTAACATTAGGGCCGACCCGACACTTTCTTATTTTGTAATTATTTTCTTTAATTATCTTCAGGGCCTACATGTATTCCTTCTTCAATTCACTTTGTCATCTTCAAAAATTCATTTCTCCTCAACCATGAGGATCCACGTGACATGCCACATACCACCGAAAACAACATGATGCATACTATCCATCCATGGGTGTTGTATCTGCATGTGCATTGTCCTTCATGTCCAAATACCTTCATCAATCTTGCGGTCCAAAACCCAGGACTAGGGTTGACATCAATGACAACAACCAATCTTCCAACAATATCTCCCTTTTTCATTGATGGCAACACTCATGATCCCCCTATCATCACGATTTCAATCTCTCCCCCTTTGACATCAATGGCAAAGGGTAGGGATTTCTCCCCCTGAGTTTAATGGCAAAAGGTAACTCTCTTCTTTGGGGCTGCTCCCCCTGAACATGTGGCACTCAATAATACTTCATCCTTATTTTTGGTCTTT
>JZKD02S1668587.1:38988-54067 GCA_000966675.3 Picea glauca
ATCTTCATTGTTTGGAATCTCTTTCCTTCTCCATACTGTGGTTGGCATAGAGACATCTTCATTCATATATCTGCAATCTCGTGCTTTGTGACCAAGATAATTACATTTGTAGCATACAATATTTTTGTCCATCAATGGGGACAATGAATGATAACTTTTGTTGACAAATCCATGATTATTTCCATATCTTCTATTTACACCATTCATGTTTCTTGTGTATTTGTTCCTTTCATTGATTCTGCAACTAATTGCCTTATGTCCAAAATTTTTGCAAGTATAACAATGATCAAGAAAAAAATATTGATACCTTGGAGTAAGTGGTCTTTTTTGTGATGTAGTCCATCTGGGTTCATGATCTAGTCTTCTGTAGTTTCCTTCATATTGATTAAAACTTTTTTGATTCCTGAAGGTAGGAGGTCTTCTTGGATATTCATCTCTTTTGTAATCATTTCTTCTTTCTAGTATTCTGGTCCACTTCTCATCAACTGTTTGTGTATCTCTTTATTCAACCTTCTTGTTGTTATTTGCATCTTCTTTGTATGAAATTTCACCCATCCATCCAAGATGTGTTAAGTCTTTTGGCACTTGAGAGTTTCTTAAGCTCTTCCTTAATGAGACAACTTCTTGTTCAAGTTTCTCACAATCTTCTTCTTTCTTCATCATTTGGACATTCCTTACTTCTTCTATTTTTCTTTCTTCTTCATATAGAGTTTTCAAGGAAATGTTTTGTTCTCTTAGTTTCTCAAAGTCTTCTAATTGTTTCTTCAAACTTACAACTGTCTTTTCACAACTACCTAATTCACTTCTTAGTTTTCTATGCGTATCTTTGAGCTTGTTATTTTCAATCTCAACATGCTTCAATTTTTTAAGATTCTCATCTTCTTGTTGAATAATTTCTACTTCATTGGAATTTTCTTCTTCTTCATTGGAATTTTCTTCTTCAGTGTCATCTCTTTCAATCTTTGGATGAGGAGATTCAAATTCAACATGTCCTACTTCTTCACAATTATAGCAAAATAATTGACCTCTATTTTCTTCTTTGAAATCTGAGATGTTGTAATTTGCTTCAACTTCTTCTTCTTCTTCTTCTGCTTCTTCCCTTGCATAAAGGTCTTGTAGCTTGTCCCAAAGCTCTTTTGATGATGCACATGATCCCACCTTGGATTTCACTGAATCCGTCAATCCATCCAGGATGGTATCTATTGCCAATTTATTGTTCCTTTTTGCTTCCTTTTGAGCTGCAGTCTTTGGTTTCTTCAAAGCATTGTATCCTGAAGCAACTGAGAACCAAACATCTGCCCCAAGAGCTTTCAGGTAAGTTTCCATTCTATTACTCCAGTATTCAAAATTGTTTCCATCAAATGGTGGAATCCCATTTGGAATTTTGTCTTCCATTTCTTCTTAGGATATTCCTTCCAGTGGTTAAACTGTACTGAAGGTAACCCCCTCTGATACCAATTGTTGATACTGAGAGGGGGGTGAATCATTGTCAAGTACAATTTAAAACCTTTTTCAAATTATACTTAAAGCATTCAACTATATCCATTAAACAATGAACAATAGTATAAGAGTTACTATTCAAGGGAAGTAATGAGAAATATATGAGAAACAATCAATAGTTATTGTTCAAGGGAAGTAATGACTTCCAAAGATAGCTACAATTTCCAAATGTAAAGGGAGGGATAAACCTCCAAGAGGAAGATACAATCCTCTAATATCAAGAGAGGGTTTAACTCTCCATCCTTGCCCCTTCCTTCCACCCAAGAATATATGAGAGATAATAAAACTTTACATTAAATCATCACCATCAAGCAACCATCACATAGAACCTGATAATGCTTCCTGAGACTTATTCAATTTCTGCAATTCTTCAATTCTTGGAATACTATGATCCTGTAGATAATATTACTCAATGTATTCTCTGAAACTTCTCCAAGTTTCACTCCTTGGATCCTCCCCAAAAATAAGTTATAGAGAGAATGGTAGACCTTGTTCAATTTTAGTTTATTCAGGAGACCAAACTTGTACATAATGCCCCGCGCTAAATATTTAACATCAGATTCTGAAACTTGCACACAAGAAACTACAGTCCGTACTATTTCCAATGCAATTTTTCCCGCTTCATTTGGATTCTCTATGAATAAGTTATTACTGTTTTACTGGGAACACCTGTTTATTGACTAGCTTCAGGATTGGTCAAAAACCTTATCTTCCACAGAGCGTATATCCATAATTATAGTGAATCAAGAGCTGAAACTTTTATCACAGGTACCTTGATATGTCTTCTCAATACCATAACAATTTCACCATTTGAATCGTTCTAGAAAAAAGTTATAGCGAAAATGGTAAGATGATTTGAAAATAACATACCTTAGAACACATCACCAAAAGACTTCATCCTCCCTTGAAATCCGGCCTTCTTTACTTCTGATTTTCTCTGAAATTCGACTTGTATATCAAATGAATGTATAATGATATTTATTTATACCATTTATGTCAATTCCTTTTAATATTAGGGCTGACCTGACACTTTCTTATTTTGTAATTCTTTTCTTTAATTATCTTCAGGGCCTACATGTACTTTTTCAATTCACTTTGTCATCTTCAAAAATTCATTTCTCCTCAACCATGAGGATCCACGTGACGTGCCACATACCAACGGAAACCACATGATGTATACTATCCATCCATGGGTGTTGTATCTGTATGTGCATTGTCCTTCATGTCCAAATACCTTCATCAATCTTGCGGTCCAAAACCCATGACTAGGGTTGACATCAATGACAACAACCAATTTTCCAACAAGATGGAGCACAAATATGATTACTTTTGCAATAATTGAAATTACTTGGAAAATTAAATTGCAATCCCACAACAATGGCACAAGTGGACAACTAGCCTACTGTCTTGGCCAAGGTGGGTGTAATAAATGAATTTAAATGGCAAGAAAGCAAAAACAATCTCAACAATGGCACAAGTGGAGGACTAGCCTGCGATTTTGGCCAAGGTGGATATAATGAAAAAAAATTGAAAGACTTGGAAATAAATGAGCAACCCCACAACAATGGCACAAGTGGAGGACTAGCCTACCGTTTTGGCCAAGGTGGTTGTAATAAAGGAAATGCAAGAAAAACAAATTTAACTCTAGCTTTCACGATATTGCAAGGATGGCTTAGGTCAATCTCTTTGCAAGGTGTAGACAACATTTCCTAAATTATTACAATATCAAATTTTTTATCTTTCTTGAGAGAAGACAAACCAAAGAGACTTTCTTTGAGTTGCTTACAACACTTTAGAAGAGGGAGATGAAGAGGGATTTGATATCCCAACTTTAAGATTCCTTTGGAGTGCCTTGGGGGCTCAAAACAAGTAGCACTTCCTCCTTGTAGTTGGAAATTTGCATAAAAGTCAGCAAGGTATTTTTTGCTAGAAAATGCTACAAACACCAAAGATCTTGTTAAATTTTATTAGCCCAATAAAATATAAATTTAAGTAAAGAAACTTGGAAATAAGAGTGAGTTTTTAATGACCAATATACAACAAATAAGTGCTTATGAAAGAAAAGAGAATTGCAGATAAAAGAGGAGGAAACAATGGAAACTTTGGTTGATTGAATGAGTGAGTTTTCCAGTCTAAAAACCACTCTTTCAATCCTCTAGTGACCTGCAAACATGTATATCTCTTGCTACATAAGACAGAAGGAGGTGAGAGCATCTAAAGAAACATACAAAATACTTTGCAAGCTTGAAAAGAAACTACCGCAAAATTAATAGTAATACTATCACTAATTACTGCCAAGCAAAATACTTTGCTTGGACCTCCAAGTTAAACTAGTGAATACAAGAAAATACAAGAAAAGAAATGCACAATATCACCTCACAAACACCATGAAGAGCATCAAGAAGACTCCCAATGCACACAATATATCCTCCAAAGCTTCCTTTGTTATCCACAAAATGTTGCTACAAATACTTGTAGCAAGATTTACAATGAGAACATGAGAGAGAGATGGGAGAGAATGGGAGAAATTTTGGCATAATAGACTTGCTCTAAGAATTGATGATGAAATGAGGAGGAGTGGGTCATTTTTATATATGAGGAAGGGGAGAGACCCCACTTGGATGAGCTCCAAGTGTCATCCATCTAATGGGGGAGGGTCTCTTCAAGGGGGCACACTTTTAGGTTTAGAGAGGTGTGTGAGGGTTGAAGGGTGAGTGGGGAAGGGGGAAACCACCTTTCCCATTAACCAAAATTGTAGTTAGGGTCAATGGGGGTACTACCAAAGTTTGAAGGCCCTCATGCTATATTTTTAATTTCCCATGAGTTTATGAGCAAGGGGGGCACCCCTCTTCTAAGGAGATGGTCATTGTGGATTGTTGGCTAAGAAAAGGGGTCTTTCTAAGTTGAAAATTATTTTTCTAAGTTAGGAAATACATTTGGAATCCTTTTTCCCACTCCCTCTCATGATTTTAGTGACTTTTACAAAATTTGGCTATTTTAATTAAGCAAATTATATGCTGATTTTTTTACCGACTTTGACTCCTCATGGACAATGATGTAGAAAAACTTGTCCAAATGAGATGAGACTTGTTCCAAGGGTGTAGGGGTTCATAAACCTTTTGATTTGAATACTCATACCCCTATAAAAAATCTCCAAGGACCACCTTTTTACATTTTACATAAAAAATAATTAAAAATCCCCAGTTTGTGGGAATTTTAATTATTTAAAAAATCCTATCAAAACTTAACAGAATTCTGCAAGACTCTATGAAATGTTTAGCATGGTCATTTACAACACTCCTAGACCTTAGTTACCCCTTGGGCTCGATCATTAGAATGCCTTTCACCACTTTGGAGAATTTTTGTGAGTGAAAAACTCAAGGATAATTAAAATTGTAGTTAAGCAAGGTTAATTACCTGAGGAAAAAAAACACTCGATGAAAGGATGATGCAGAAGCATTGCTCCACCTCAACAACACGCCAACATTCCATCACATCAGCGCGCATTTCAGAGAGGGAGAGGCATCGACCCTCCCATTTTTAAATTTGAAATCTAATCCTATACGGATTCATGTTGAAAGCTTGAGTGAAAACCAAGCCATATCTCTGAACAAACAAAAGATAAGGCCGCCTTTAATGGCTGATAGATTGGTGGCTCTAGGTTCAATTCATATTAGATGGCCATTTATGAAAACTTCAATGTAATAGATGAGGTTCGGTGAGAGAGGACGAGCTTGCAGAGTCCCTCTTTTGTAAGGAGATCTTGTATCAGATTTCATACGACAGATAGGCAGAGAGTGATAGAGAGCTCTGGGTAGAGAGGCCTTAGGAGGTAGCATAGTTCTGGGAGAGATATTGAGAGAACTGGGACTTTGTTACAGTCCAATTTTTTTTGTAATCATTTGTATAGACACACAGAGATAATAGAAAATCAGTTTTTCTTGCATATGGTTGTTCATGTGTTTATGTATTTCATGAATGAATGTTGTAGATGTATGATAAGTTGCATTTGCAGTAGGAAGATAGATTTCTCTATCTTTGTTTGAGTTGTTGAATCATTCTTGGTTCGTTAGGTTGTGCAAGGTGTGCACAACAGAACATTGGAGGTTCTGTAGCCAGTGCAAGGAGTGCGCATTTGAACTCTGTGGAGTCAGGATAGAATGTGCCAGGAGGGCACACCAGAGGATTCATAAATTCAAAGGGAACCCCAAGGTTACTGAATACCTTAGGGGGGAAACTGTGTAGAAGAAGCACAGAGAGAGACAAAGTTATTGAGAACTTTGTAGAGTTCTGCCAGGTGGGTATCGAGCGAGTGCAAGGAGTGCACCAAGGAACTCTGTTTCGAGTTCTGAGAGAAGAGGAGTGTATGCAGAGAAGATATTTACAGAGTTGTTGAATAACTCTCGAGGGAGACCTATGCAAGGAGTGCACTAGGCCAACACTCAGACGAAGTGTTGAAGACAACCATCTGAAGGCTAGTCAAGCGCAAGGAGTGCGCGCAGAGAGAACTTGTTTTAAGTTCCAAATCCTAGGAGGTTGAGTGCAGAGTGTGCCAGGAGGAGCACAAGAGGTCTTCTAAAGACACAGAAGGGTCGAGTCCCTTAGAGACTGAGCAATATGGAAGCTCAACGAAGAGAGTGCAAAGTCACACGTAGAGTGCAAGTGTGCGCCAAGGCAAGTTCAAATTCTATTGACATAAGTTCATGAGAGATTGTGTTTCTAGAACGTAGATGAGACCCGAAGTTACAGGGCTCGCAGGGAGAAGAATCGAAGGCCGAGACCTTCAAACCGTCGAAATCTTCCAAAGTCAGGAAGAAATCCAAACCTCAAGAGGAGGAGCACAACAACCGTCAGATTAGTTGCGGAGAAGGAAATCTGGACCGTCAAATCCACGTCCAGACACCCAGGAGAGCGCAGGAGGGAGAACAGATCTCAGCGGTCAGATCTAAAAGCGCGTGGACCAACAACCGTTGGATTCGGAGGAGGTGCATGGGGTTTAGTCCATTTGAGTGCACAGGAGGAGAGCCGACTTCGCGAAACACGAAGTCTCGACATCATCGGGACCGTCCATTATGAGAGGACACGTGCCAGAGATCCACGTACATCAGAGATTTGAGAGGGGAAGAGCCACAACGATCCTGACAATCTATCGGAAGGGACGCGTGGAAGCAGATCAACATTTCGTTGACTCGCGACTCAAAGGAGTCAAAGGTTGAGTCGTGAGAACTCGCGAAAGGTGAAATCGCAGAATCATTCTGGACCATTGGATCCGGGGTGACAGGTGGTGGAGATCCACACACATCGGAGGATCAAGCACTGGGAGAACGAAGGTGGAGACAAGAGAAAATACCTAAGGAGCTAGGAGCCGAAGTGATCCTAGCTGTCCATCAGAAAGGGACGTGTGGCAACCGATCAACGTTTCCCTGACTCGCCACTGGAGGAAGTCAAAGGGTAGAGTTACGAGAATTCGCGAGGCCCAAAATTGCGAAAGGATCTAGGCCGTTGGATAGAGACAGGCTGTGGGCCATCGATCTGAAGCATCGGGAAATCAGGGATCAGAAGATTAGAGGTGAGAAGTCTTTCGACTTCGCGAAACATGAAATCCCAACGAGATCTAGACCGTTAGATCCAGAGGAGCGCGAGTTGTTGATTTGATATTTCGAGATATTGACATTTCGGGTATCGGGGATGTGAAGAAGTTGTGGCTTGGAAGTCGCAAGTCGCGAAATCCCAGGTCGTGAAAGGAGAACCTGGACTGTTGGATCCAGGAGGGAATTGATCTGGTTCGTAGATAAGAAGGGAATAGATTTGAAGCATTGATTTGGACGATATCGTCAAGATCGTGAGATCGACGATCCCGTGTCATTGCGGGGACAGAAGTTGCGAGGAGGTTAAGGAATCAAAGGCGGGCCACAATTTGAACCGTGGTTTCGTCTGGAGGACACGTGTAGGCTGGAGGAGCATTGCGGAACCAAAAGCAGTTTGGCCCCAAACCGCTTGTGTCTGCACCCACAATCACGCGGTCATAGACCCAGGTCATATCAAGAGAGGGCCTATCCAAAAAGGACCTAACGTTGGCACTCTGAGTTTTCGCGACAGAGCGAAAGGGAAGGTCGTGGGTTGCTGTCAGACCTGCACCAAGAAGTCGAAGGGGCCTGTGTTTAGATACAGAGGGGGACCTTCAAGGTTCCATAGAATCTTTTAACTCGAGAATCAGAGATCCAAGACCGGGAGGTCGTGCAGCCCTATGAGGGCGTAGGGGGGCTGCATCAAAGGACTTCCCTAATGATAAAGTCCTAGGTAACTAGACAAAAATTGACTCATGCTAGCATATTACAATATTATCCCACGCAGGGGAGCGAAAATTTTGATTACATAGAAAAGCGTGTTGAGGGAAAAATTTTCCCTGTTGAGCAAAAAGTCTTCAAAATGGGTGTACCACTAGGTACATATCTTCATGGAACATGGAGTTTACCCCGAGTCGAAATAGGTGGTCAACACATTCATACATCACAATTCACATGTCCTCAATAATGAATACATGATCTCTATATATACCTATTCACAACTACACATGAGGCCCCTTTACTATTAAGCTGACCCTGTTACATATATATATTTATACATTACATGTACATTTAGCCCCACATATTCCCCCCCTTGGGATCATATCATATACTTTTAACCCTATATATGCTCCCCTTGGGTCATAACATAGTACCCTCCTTCAAAAAGCTTTGTCCTCAGATTTGCAATTAAAGGCTTCACATGTGATGAAACCAAGTAATATGATTTTCTTATGTTTCCGCTTTCTTCTTTCCATTAACGATGATCCATCCATCCAAAATCAATTCTTTTCGGTCGTAATCCTTGGTGGTAAGTTGTTGTGTAATTTTCTTTCCCTTGATTCCATGTATTATTGTTGAAGCTTCTCCAATTTGTAGTAGATGTTGGTCTATGATAATATCTTGTTGCAGTTGAATAATGGTTTTGTGATGCCTTGTTCCATGAATATTGATATGTATTCCATCTTCTTCCTTGATAACGTTGATATTGACCTTCTTTTCTTCATTGAAATCTTTCCTGGTAATGAGGGTGTCAATATGGTTTCACATTTGATGGTTTTTCTTCGCTCTGCACATGCATTTCATTTGTCTTTTTTTAAGAGAGAATGACTTCCTCTATCCGCATTGCTTGGTCTTTGATTACTCTAGCCTTGGAGATAATACCATCATATTAGGCATCTATATCTTTTAGATGAAGTTCAACTTCTTTAAGTGTCTTCTGGCGACCTTCTTGAATCTTGTCTTCTTTCTCCTTTTGACGCTGCAATGTCACGCCATTTATCAAATGTTGACTTCCTTCTTCAATTCTTGATTTCATTTCTAATTTTACCTCATCAATATTTAGGGATTTCTCAACTTTTTTGCAAATTTCCCCTTCAAGTCTTTTGGTAGATTCTTCATCTAATATCCTTTATTTTTCTTGATTTTGACAATGCTTTTTTTCTTCTTTCAATCTCTTAACCTCATCCAATATTTTTTTATTATGGTTTCATAATCAACATATTTAATCATCTTTCTTTTTCAATTCTTCCCTTGCCTCCTTCTTTTCCCACATCCCTTTACTACTCATTCCCTGTTTTAATTTTTGAACTTCTTTAACAAGTGCTTCATTAAGGTTTCGTATCTTAAATAGCTCATCACCCTTCTTCTTGATCTCTTCTTTTTCTTCTTTTAACTCCTCTTGAATTTTATACATCTCCTCCCTTTTTGTATCCTTGATCCATTTATTTGAGAAGAGTTTTTCAAAAAAAATTCATGTGAGGGAGAGTTTAGTGCCTTTATCAAGGCTATCCCACCACTTGAAAGTTTCACCAGTCAAGAAAATTGCTGCCATAAAAGGTGTCAAATCAATTTTCTTTACCATTCTCTCCACTTCATCTTTATCTTCATCTCCACTAAACTTAGGCATTGTCATTGATGCTTAATTGAGGTATAACCCAAACATTTAACTTCAACTTCAATATATTAAGAATACTGATATAAAATAGTTACAATATTTGTTCCAATATAATCTTCTATGTTTTCTCTTTCCAATGGCTTTTGAATAAGCTCAATTGGACATTCCAATCAAAAGTTATGATAGTAAGTGAACATACCTTTGAAACCTTGATTTGGAGTCTATCCTTCTAACTCACCTTCTTTTTGATGTATTTCTGAAATTTTGGTTCCTTGAGTTTGAAATTTTGGCTTGTAGTACTCTGCTATGTCTTCTCTGCAATGTTGTAGGTCTAACCAAAATTTGATGTGCCAAGTGAAAATTATGGTAACTTTCCCAAACCTTACTAATTTTTGGCCTTTTCTAGAGAGAGAACTTGTACGTAATGCCACGTGTCCAATATTTAATACTTGATTCTGAAAATTGTACCAGAAACATAATGGACCGTCCTCTTTCAAATGCAACTGGTGTCACTGAATTTGGATCCTCGTTGAAGAATATATGATTGTTTTACCTAGAACACATGTTTGAGACTAGTTATAGGACTAGTCAAAAACCTAATCTTCCATAGGGTATATCTATGAAAGTATAAGGGCCAAGATGTTGAAATTTGTACCAAAGGCACCTTCTGATGTCTTTTAAATAACCTCCAAGTTTTGTTATCTAAAGTGGCCATAAAAGAAGTTATAGGGAAAATTCTAAGATGATTCGCTTGGAGAAAAAAAATCCTAGGATCGATGCTCTGATGCCAAATGTTCTGTACCAAATGATTAAGATATCAGAATAAACCAGAAGTACACACCATGTACACCAATGCGAGCAAAGAGCACAATTTCATGATAAATAAGAGAGATAAGTTACACAATAACTCCTTAAATAATAGGAGAACCTTCTCCAAATATTCAAATACATTCATACATCACAATTCACATGTCCTCAATAATGAATACATGATCTCTATATATACCTATTTACACCTACACATGCGTCCCTTTTACTACTGACCCTATTGCATATACATTTACACATTACATGTACATTTAGCCCCATATATTTCCCATATATTCCCCCCCTTAGGGTCATATCATATACTTTTAACCCTATATATGCCCCCTTTGGGTCATAACACCATGTCATAGATTGGATCGCGCATGTGGAAAACACATGCACCAAAAGAACAAATGTTAGAGTGGGACCCTCATCACATCGTTTGATTCGATCGCGTCAAGTGGGTGATCCAACGCATATAAGAGGGTATGGGGATGGCCCATTTAATCAATATATATAATAATAAAGGAATAAGGTGGCTAAAGGACAAAGAGTCTGATGAGGGAATAAGAATGATGTGAAGGTCGTAAGGTGACACGATAGGTAAGGATGCAAGGGAGATGACATGTGGACACTAGTGCCACATCAATGGCCACATGTCATTCCACATCAACAAAATAATTTATTTATTTATTTTAAAAAGAAATAAGTCTGAAGCCACAATATTATTTTGGCTATAAAAGGAGCAAACATGTTGAGAATTAGGTGTAAGTTCGTTATGATGAGTGGTATAAAAGTGCAAGTGAAGGTGATGTGTTAATTCAATGCTTGAATTCCAAAAACTGCAAATTAGTGGTTTTCAAAGAACAAGGTGGTACTCATGTCCATCACTGTTTTTGATGGTGAAATTTGGATAGAAAGGAACAAGAGTAGGCATGAAAAAACCCAATTGATCATTTGGAAAAATCCCAAATGGTTTGGGGTGGAGATACATAATAGACCAAAATTCACTATTCCATGAGACTTTTTAGTGATATTGAAACTTTAAATGGAGGAAAAGGGACCCAAGATCACAAATTTGGAAAAAAATTCTAGTCAACATTTGATTTCCTCAACAAAATAAACAACTTTTTCCTAGTGAATCTTTTCTCCATTGAAAGTTGGTAGCTCTTGCCAAAACATTCAAGTCTAGAGAAGTGCAAAAATAACAAAGTTGACAATTATAGATTGATGTAGAAAAAGGCAAGAGAATCAAATCGATAATATGAAAGTTTCTGAGTACTCATAATTAGAATTGTCATCAAAACTCTGTACAAAGGTTTTCTTAGTTCTCACTAGATTTTCTTCTATAGATGGTAGAAGTTGGTCTCTAACCTTTATTGTACTAGTGAGAAAATTGCACAAATTGGGCAGAAATGGCAAATTAAAAGAGCCATAACTTTCAATTCAGAGCTCAATATTGAGCATGGTTATATCCATTTGAAAGGTAATTTAGAGGAGAACATGATAAAGGGTTTAAGTTTTGAAAATATTCATCTGGTTGTTTTAGAAAGTTGCAGGAATGGGACCTCTAAGCTTGAGTTAACAATGCAACCATCAAATATGGAAGACTTCCAAAGCAATTTTACTTTTCGAAAAAAGAGTTCAAGATGATAGAGGTATATTCCAAATGTAAAATTTTGAGCAAGGAAGGTTGCAAATACTTCATGACGGTACCTATGAAGTGGTGAGGAGGCACATTTGGAAGTGCATAAGCATGGTAGTGAAAATGGTTGTTTAATAGCATGTTGAAGGATTGGATCGAGGATCAATGATGAGTAAGGATAATCAAGATTATGGTATTACTGCAATGTTAATATCAAGATAGATGAATTTCACGAATGAATATTGTTAAGGTATGTTGTAGATTTTATTCCAGGTTCAGTCGTGAAAAATAAAGGAACTCGGATGCTGGTGTCTTGAAAAAAAAGAATGCATACAAAACATTTATTATAATTAGTAAGTTTAATTTAGATTACAGAATAAGAGCTAGGGAAGGACCTAGTCATGGTAGTTTGATACCATATGAAGCAAAGAAATGGTGACAAGTATAAAGAGCCATAGGATCTCTTGGTTATCGGATTTGAATATTCTATGTTGTAAGAGAATATTTAGCAAGGGTATGAAATATGCCAACATGTAGAGAAGATCTCTGAGAATCATGACCATTACAATTGGTTATTGTGTACAACCAAGTGACAATGACAAGAATAAGAAGCATAGAACAAGTCAACGAGTAAAGAATGACATAAGTATGCATCAGAAGGTAAGGTAAGTTTATTAATCCCCGAGTATAGAAAAGAGAAACTAAGTAATAATGGCTACAAACCATGATTACAAAGAAGAAAGTGAAGGAGGTTGGTATGATAAAGGAAATCTTCCAAGGAAAAAGAGAACAAGGACTTCATGAGGTGATGTGTGGCTTAATGATGGGTAAACCATCTCCGTGGGAAAGTGTATGAGTGATTGGAAGAGTTGAAGGGTATCAAGTAGCAACTTATGTGTAAAAATTACAGTGAAAGAAGTAAAGAACTTTCACTCACTTTAAAGGTGCCAGTGCCAATGCCAATGGAGGAATTAAAAATCACTCCATTGTATGTAGTGTTGGAGAGCTATAGATAAAATTAGACTTCAAAGGAAATTATCCAATGAAGTGAAAGAAATTTCAGCATTGAACAAAGTCTACAGAGAACTATAGATAAGGGCAGGAGATGCCATAACATTTATACTTAAGCTTGTTTCAACATATTGCAACACTAAGGTAATTATTACAACAACAAATGAGAATTGTCGATGAGGGTTGTTGATAAAGGTAGAGAAGGCTAATTGCATTCTAGGTGTACAAATAGAAAATAAACCAAAGAAGAACATAAGAAGTGCAACGATTACCAGAATGGAAGTATCCATAAAGCATATGAAAGGAGAAAGTATATCTATGCAAAAAGTATATCTATGCTTGATAGTGGATGCAAAACAAAGTGGAATTTGGAGTATACTTGAAGTTGAAATGACATCAAATGCAGCAATATAGTGTGCTAGAATTATGATTAATGAAGTTAAGATTGAGGCTAGATTGGCCAAAGAAAAGGAGAGTGGTTAATTAGACTATAATATCAATATAAGGCTAGAGTAACATAAATTACATCACCACAAGTGCTGAAAAGTTCAAACAAGGTAAATTTGAGCCAGATTGACCCAAATAATGAAGCAAATGCTGAAAATGCAATACCAATATGATATATGGGATGGAAATGTAAAGTGATCAAGTTGGACTTAGCTAGAAAGTGCTAAAAAAAAGGGAGATCTTCATGCTAATATCCTCAAAGTCTAGCCCATTGGGAGATCTTTGGGGAATTTAAGCTTATATGGGGGTAGATTATTCAAGAAGGTAAAGGAATTTTAGTGTTATCAAACTCTAATTATATCAATGACCTTTTGAATGGAATTCAAAGATATTATATGTGATACACAATGGAAAGAGGAGTTACTTGTCCCCTCAGGGCTATGATTGGTTGATTTCTCCCTTTTGATCACGAGCATTGCACTTGCTCTTAAACTTGATTGAGCATTGATGGATATTCATATAGAAGAATGGAGATGATCACAAAAAGATCAAATCGAACCTCATGAATTGAAATCAAACCTCTTATAGTCCACTTCTCACTATTCTTCTTCAATGATTCAATTTGTTTGTTCAACTACACTATCTTTTGAACAGCATGAACAAGATTGATTTCATGATACTTTTTCTAAGATCTAAAAGGAGTTATATATTAGAGAGAGAGAGGCATTATGTAATATAACATAGGAGTGCTCATCTTTGGGAGTTGTTCTTGTTCAATTTAGCATGTTCTAGGGATGTGAATATAACATAGGAGTGATCATCTTTTGGGAGTTGTTCTTGTTCAATTAAGCATGTTCTAAGAATGTGCACGCATGTATGCATTCTTATAACATGTGCGTGTTTTTTAAATTAATTTTTTTTCCTAAATTCAAATTTTTTTTGGTGGGATTGAAAATTCCAATGGCTTGGTTGCTTCAGTTTTAGGTTCAAAATGCCTCTTAATATCTCCATTTTCATGTCATTTTTAAATAAGCTACAAAAATACATCCTCGATGAAACAACACACACATATAGATCCGGTTATGCAGATTCCAAATATATAATTGGACCCACAAAGTATGGACTAACCTTTGCACTAACACTTGACCTCATAATTTCAGGGCTATAATGACTTTTATAATTTAAAAAAAAATGTTAAATTAACATCAAAAATTTTGAAAAAAAATATTGTACATTAAATTTTGCAATAAAAATAACAAATCACTTTTAGAAAAACTTGAATTTCACATAATCATACAAAAATTCCATAAATAAAAACTATATATTCCAATAATCAATTTCCTACATTTCATTTTCTTACATAATATTCAAGTTTATTTGAATTTATTTCATTTTCTTACATCATATTCAAGTTTATTTGAATTTCACATAGTTATACAAAAATTTCATAAATAAAAACTATTTAATCTGGAAGCTAATTTTCTACATTTTATTTTCTTATACCATATTCAAGTTCATTCTAAAAGTACACTCATGATTAACCACTAACTTGCATTTCCATCTCTCACATAAAAACAAACATGGACTTCCTGGTATCCCCGATATCTAGGGATAACTAGGAGATCATGTCTCGAGGCCCACATGATCCCAGACATGGAGTACGAGAGCGGATCGACTTGAGCATGGCCCTTGAGGGCCCATCTTTCT